>JAFLJL010017606.1:127009-137698 GCA_018398815.1 Conus ventricosus | reverse complement strand
ATCCGCACGCGATTCTGGCCCCTCATCTTCTGACTCAGGGATTTCCACAGAACTCACGTTATTTCGCCTTGAGAAGCGTCCAAGTGTCGCTTCTTCTTGCAGACCTAGCCTACTGTCTCCCCGTAGCTCCTCCTGTTCCCTCTTCAACACCTTCGATACCCTCACCGTTTTTGCCTCACTGCCTGCTTAGTCTCCTGTGTTTACTGCACTAAAAGTGCGATAGTTTCTTCCATTGCCCTCTGCCTGCTTCAATATTCTTCAGCACTATCACCAATGGCGACTCACTGTTTTGCGAATCTCCGCTACTGTCCCCCTACTTATTCTCTAAAACAGAAAATTTCTGCAGGATCAGGTCCATTTTCTCATCCATGGAATCGGCCAGGATTCTGTGCACATCACCAGAATCGATGAGAACTTCCTGATACCGAACAGTAAGTTGACGACGGTGAGGACAGCTGCACAGTACACAGGCAGATAGACAGCAAAGACACTTCATGATTTCGTTTCTCCACACAGAGAAAGAAAGCGAAGAAAAAGGCCACCACCAACAGCCGGATGCAAAGGGAGGGTACCCGTTGGGTGATGCACAGCAGTTGACACATTCTCGGCAAAACGTACACAATTGCCGAGGAAAACAGCACACAGAGGTATGCAACAAAAACATCGATTGAAGCGACGGATACCGAGGGAGAAAGATTTGATTCAGAAAATGGACCTACTAGTTCTTTGTTTTTGAAGTACAGGTTCCGAGACAACAATTTCCTATTCTAGCTCTGTACATTCTACAGATATCAATTTTGCTTGACAATCATGATCGAAACCTGCACAAACTTACTTTAGCACAAAGTAAAACACCCGGATCAGCCACCCCCCAAAAAAAATAAAGTAAAACCTTCAAAAATGTTTACGCTGGTCGTACACAATGTCCAGGCAGTCGCCATCTTGAACGTGGAATCCGAGAGAGAGACAGAGAGAGGACTGAGGAGAGACAGACACACCCCCAGAGAGAGAGGAGAGAGAGAGAGAGAGAGAGAGAGAAAAGAAAATAGACAAGAGAGAGAGACACCGAGAGAGAGAGAGAGAGAAGTGAGAGAGAGAGAGAGAGAGAGAGAGAGAGAGAGAGAGAGAGTCTACACAATCCCCGTGACACTGTACAGAAACACATTATCAGAGACTGCACTAGCGCTGTTAGGCCAGCAGATTGATGGTAAACACATCCCGGTGACCTTTGTCTCTCTCAAAATAAACCTATATCACAGAAGTCGACAACACCTCGGAAATGAATCGTTAACCAGCCGTTTTTCAGGAAAGTAGTTGAACCCGGGCTAAGTGCTTAGATAAGAGATACTCTCTCCCACCCACCCTCTCTCTCCTCTCTCTCTCTCTCTCTCTCTCTCTCTCTCTCCTCGTCTCTCACTCTCTCTCTCACTCTCTTCTCTCTCACATACACATGGGCGCAGCTGGAAGGGAATAACTGAACAGAGTCTGTGAAACGGATTTCCAAGAGCTGAAACTTGAAGTGTTCCTGCCAACTGACCCGGAACAAAGGCCAAGTCAAAACAAACCAAACCAAAAGGTATGTCTGTGTTGGCCACAAGCTGAGAGCCTGACCCCCTGCATACTGACCCGGAACAAAGTCCAAAGGTCAACACAACCAAAACTTAAAGGTGTGTCTGGTTGGACCACAAGCTGACTCTTCATACTGACACCAAACAAAAGGCCTAGGTCAAAAACAACCAATACCTAAAGGTGTGTTGAGTTTGACACAAAGCTGACTTCTGCATACAGAATCGCAGAACAAAGTCTAAGTCAAAACAACCAACACCTAAAGTTGTTTTTGTGTTGGACACACTGACCCCAAGACAATTTCAGAACAAATTCATTATACTGCCACTTTCTGTTAAGATTCACTACACACACATACAAACAACAAACAACAACAACACAACAATGTGGTAGGCACTCAAGGTCGCTCAGCGCCTGGGCTAATGCATAGGTTCAAGACATCTGCTAATCGTAGCCGACGAGACCCTTCTTCTTCAATTCTCTCATCTTAGTTGTTAATTCATTATCCATCAGCTTAAAATCAATGCGTAGTGTGGTCCTCAAAACTTTGCAGATGTGTGTAGCGCATAATGACATAAGTCCGCACCTCATGATGCCTCCTTGATGAAACTGAAACTGTGAAGGCTGTGCCACCGCTTCCCCTCCCCTCCCTCTCTTGCCTACGCCCCCAATTCCCTTCAACATCTCTCCTCTCTCTCTCTCTCTCTCACTCCTCTCTATCTCTCTCATCTCTCTCTCTCTCTCTCAATTTTTCAAAAGAAATCTCAGAGTAACCCAATTAGCGTGAAGTACTATGGTAGCGTCCGACCCCCTTCCCACTTTTCTATCTCTCCTCTCTCTCCTCTCTCTCTCTCTACTCTTCTCGTCTTCTCTCTCTCTCTCTCTCTCCATATACATTAAAAGATTCGGACTCCTACTCTCTCTCTCTCTCCCCCTACTCATCTCTCTCTGTCATCTCTCTCACTCCTCTCCCTCTCATCTCTCTCTCCTCTCCTCACCTGATGTTTGTTAAACCTATGATGTACATTTTCCCTGTAGTTTGATTTGTATTCCATGTTAGTGACGCCTTCTCACTGCCTCTGGAACAAACTTCCCCTAACTCGTACTCTTTCATGGTGTATACATAACATGTTGTAGCATTTGTGTTTTGATCTGACGACCCGGTAAAAGCCTGTAAACAACCGTGTCAACGACTGGTAATAAGCCTGTAAACACTGTACACCCGACCGGAAATAGGCCTGTAAACACTGTGTCAACAGTGGAAGTATATAACTGCCATTTTGGAATTGCATTTGGCAGTATGTCCTTTCTAGCGTTTTTTCCCAAAATATCTTTTTCATGTTTTGAACAATCTGGAGATGGAAACAAAAGTAAGCGAAGTTGCTAGCATCCTGAAGCATCACGTATGTGTTGTTATCAGTCCTAAAATATAATCTTGTGAAATTGAGGTAGATACTCACATCTGAGCGTGTCCTGTTCGTACTTCAGTCCTGAGACAAGACTTGCAGGTCTTTCAGAAGGCAGAATGCATTTCCATGAAGGGAGTGAAGAGTGTGGCCCCGGTGTGACAGGACTTGAGGTCCTTTCTGAGGCAGAATACATCATGAAAGGGAGTGTGGAGTGAGTCCCTGGTGTGACAGGACTTGCAGGTCTTTCTAAGGCAGAATACAACATGAAAAGGGGAGTGTAGAGTGTGACCCTGGTGTGACAGGAAACTGCAGGTCTTCTGAAGGCAGAATACTCATGAAAGGCCGAAACAACATGATAGGGAGTGTAGAGAGTGGACCCTGGTGTGACAGGACAGCAGGTCTTTCCTGAAGGCAGAATACATCATGAAAGGCAGTGTAAGGAGTGTGCCCTGCAGAGCTGGTCAAGAATTCAGAGCAACCGTCCTTAGAGAGCATCCATTAGGTGATAGAAACTTCCACCATGAAATGCCTATCTGCGCTGAAGTGGACGAAGGTTGAGTGATTGCTTGTTCATTTCCGTTGTCCTGCGTGTTTTGTATCGTGCCTGAAGAAGACTCAAGAGATCCAAACGTGTCGTGTTTTGTCTTGTGATTCGAATGTCTAGTTTTCCATTGGCAGTTCGCTATTAATTACTTGTCAAAATGTGTTGACTCACATAGATTGCATCCAGTTCATGATGAAACTTGGCGTATGGTCCCTAGCCTTCCCAATTGTCCCCACCGCAAACTAATCTCTAGCAAGAGCCCAGTCGGGGCAGTATTATCTCACATATAATGGCTCTTAAGAATCGAACCTATATTCCTTACCTGGAGTGTCCGCGACGCTGACCACTTCCTGATGGTAGCCTGTCACCTCCAATCACTTTTGTTTTAAAATATCATCTCTGGCTATGGTGATTCACCGAGCTGTGGCAAATCCTTTGCATGTCCGAGCCAGACAACAGTCTGTTCGTTTCCACATTTCTCTTCCATTCCACATTTCTAATGGAGAATGGAGTGTGTCATGTGTGTGTGTGTGTGTGTGTGTGTGTGGTGTGTGTGTGTGTGTGTGTGTGTGTGTGTGTGCGGGGGGGGGGGGGGATGTCACTCTGGAATCACATGCCGTTGTTGTCAAGGAAGCGCCATCCTATCAACATACGCTGGCGACAGCTGGGACCTGAGTCAGCTACCTGAATGAAACAGATGGTAAAGACCACGCTTTGACAGGCCGGCACTGACGAGAGAACACCTGTGACAGGCGGCGCTGACGGATCACGTGCAGTGGCTGTGGACATCGATTGCACGGACCGCCAGGACACCTCGACCGCTATCTGGCGTGGATATCGGACCGCACGGCACTGCCAGGTGATCCGGTGAAATGCCCAGTACGTTATCAACCGAGACGGACATCACGCGATTCCAATTATACATACAACAGAATCTATAAGCGTCAAAAAAGAAAAATAGTAATTTTTTTTCGTCTGTTTTTGTTTTGTTTAAGGTTGTTGCTGATGTTGTTTGTATGTTTGTTTTATGCTTAATTGGTTGTTTTGTATTTCTTGTGCAAACACTTTTGTTTTTTGCAAGCATTATGTGAAACTGTGTTCACACTGTCGTTGATGCTGCTGCTGTCAATTATTTCTTCTACTCTGCCTCTTCGGTTCTGTATGGCGGTCAAACATCACCAGCATGTACGCAGTCATCATACGTGACCACATGGAAACGTCATGAGACTCGTGACAACAGTAAATAGAATCCTTGGTGACTGACGAAACAATTCTTGGGAAAATTACTGCTTTCAGATTAGAGATGCAAAGTTAGTTTCAAGTAACGAAGTGACTGAGGACGGAAATGCAGTCAAAAATAGAAAGAAAAGAGGTTAGTTACCGCCACAGATGCAGACAGACAGATTACAGGAACAAAACACGATGCATTTCGACCTCTTGGTCTTCTCCATGCAACAAACATATAACATTTAGGACAGTGAAAACGAAGAATGAGAAATCACCTTGTCACGACCGGCCCCTGAGGTCGCCCTGAGAGGAACGGTCACAATGGGAGTGAAGGGAATGACTGACCTCACACACTCTGCAACGAGATCACACAGGAAAAATTCAATACAACACACCATTTATTCACACCCACATACACAAAGTCACAAATAAGGCATTTCACACACACGAACATACAACAAAGTCACAAAATAAGCATTTCAACAACACACAACATACACATATTCACAATAAGCAATTCAAACACACACACCATACACATGGGTCACAAATAAGCATTTCAAGCACACACAACAACACATAATCACAAATAAGCAATTTCAACACACACAACAAACACATAGTCTCAATAAGGCATTTCAACACACACACCATACACATAGTCACAAATAAGCATTTCAACACACACAACATACACATAGTCACAAATAAGCATGTCAACACACACACCATACACATAGTCACAAATAAGCATTTCAACACACACAAAACATACACATACTCACAATTAAGCATTTCAACAACACAACACCCATACACTAGTCACAAATAAGCATTTTTAACACACACAACATAACACATAGTCACAAATAAGCATTTCAACACACTACTACATACACATAGTCACAAATCAGGCATTTCAACACACACACCAACACATGGTCACAAATAAAGCATTTCAACACACACAACATACACATAGTCACAAAAAAGCATTTCAACACCACACACCAACACATAGTCACTAATAAGCATTCAACACACACAACATACACATACCACAAATAAGCATTTTCAACACACACAACATATACATAGTCACAAATAAGCATTACAACACACACAACATACACATAGTCACAAAGAAGCATTTCAACACACACAACATACACAAAGTCACAAATAACATTGGGATTATATCACAACATACACATAGTCACAAATAAGCATTTCACACACACAACATACACATTCTCACAAATAAGCATTTCAACACACACAACATACACTAGTCACAAATAAGCATTTTCAACACACACAACATACACATAGTCACAAATAAGCATTTCAACACACACAACATACACATAGTCACAAATAAGCAATTCAACACACCCGCAACAAATCACAAAGTCACAAATAAGTCATTTTCAAACAACACAACATACACATAGTCACAAATAAGCATTTCAACACACACAACATACACATATCACAAATAAGATTTCAACACACACAACGATACACATAGTCTCAAATAAGCAATTCAACACACACAACATACACATATCACAAATAAGCATTTCAACACTACACAACATACACATAGTCACAAATAATCATTTCAACACACACAATCATACACATAGTCCACAATAAGCATTTCAACACACACAACATACACATAGTCACAAATAACATTTCAACACACCACAACCATACACATAGATCACAAATAAGCCTTTTCAACACACACACAACACCACATAGTCTCAAAATAAGCATTCAACACACACAACTATACACATAGTTCACAAATAAGCATTACAACACACACAACACACACATAGTCCCACAAATAAGCATTTCAACACACACAACATACACATAGTCACAAATAAGCTTTCAACACACCAACATACACAAAGTCCACAAATAAGCATTTCAACACACAACAACATACACAAGTCACAAATAAGCTTTCAACACACACAACTACACATAGTCACAAATAAGCATTTCAACAAACAGCAACATACACATAGATCACAAATAAGTTCATTTCAACACACACAACATACACATAGTCACAATAAGCATTTCAACACACACAACATACACATAGTCACAAATAAGCCATTCAAACACACACAACATACACATAGTCACAAATAAGCATTCAACACACACAACATACACATAGTCACAAATAAGCATTTTCAACATAACACACAACATACACATAAGTCACAAATACGCATTTCAACACACACAACATACACATATTCACACAATAAAGCATTTCAACACACCAACATACACATATCACAAATATGCATTTCAACACACACAACGATACACATATCACAAATAAGCATTCAACACACACAACATACACATAGTCACAAATAAGCATTTCAACACAACACAACATACCTTAGTCACAATAAGCATTTTCAACACATCACAACATACACATAGTCACAAATAAGCATTTCAACACACCAACATACACATAGTCACAAATAGCATTTCAACACACACAACATACACATAGTCACAAATAAGCATTCAACACACACAACATACACAAAGTCACAAATAAGCATTTCAACAGACACAACATACACATAGTCACAAATAAGAATTACAACACACACAAATACACATAATCACAAATAAGCATTTCAACACACACAACATACACATAGTCACAAATAAGCAATTTCAACACACACAACAGACACATATCACAAATAAGCATATCAACACACACAACATACACATAGTCACAAATAAGCCATTTCAACACACACGCCCTGTACACACATAGTACAAATAAAGCAATTTCAACACCACACAACATACACATAGTCACAGATAAGCATTCAACACACACAACATACACATATCACAAATAAGCATTCAACACACACAACAATACACATAAGTCACAAATTAGTCATTTCAACACACACAACATACACATAGTCACAAATAAGCTTTCAACACACACAACAACACCATAGTCACAATAACATTTCAACACACATTCGTTTGTTCCTTCCCGTTGTCCCCCCACCCAACCTCCCCAAAGTCCAGTGGAGTGTCATGTCCAATCGGTGTCAAACGGGCCTGTCTGAATTGTCTTCAGCGCCGATGCCCTCACGCACACACCACTACCACTTCCCCCCAATAGCACACACAAGCTAGCCACGACTTGCCTAGCTGTCACTTGGCTGCATGAAGTCTGAAGACACAAGTGTGGGAACACACCCCCGCTGACGAGGATGTAGTCGTCCAAAGGTCCCAGACAGGGGTAGGACAACCGGTGAGGAACGTGTGCTCACACACGCCCTCCAAGGACGTCAGCCCCGGGTACAGCCAGCGGAGGAGAAAAGGGAAAGGAAAGGAACAGAAAGGAACAGGAAAGGACAAGGAAAGGAACAGAAAAGGAACAGGAAAGAACAGGAAGGAACAGGAAAAGGAACAGGAAAGGAACAGGAAAGGAAAGGAAAGAACCAGGAAAGGAACAGGAAAGGAACAGAATGGGGAAAGCAAAGAACAGGAAAAGGAAAAGAAAGGAACAGGAAAGGAACAGGAAAGGGAAAGAAAGGAACAGAAAGGAACAGAAAGGGAAAGGAAAGGAACAGAAAGGAACAGAAAGGAACAGGAAAGGAACAGGAAAGGAAAGGAAAGAACAGGAAAGGACAGAAAAACGGAAAGAACTGGAAAGGAACAGGAAAGGGACAGGAAAGGACAGGGAAAAGAACAGGAGAAAGGAACAGGAAAGAAAGGAAAGGAACAGGAAAGGAACAGGACAGAATCAGGAAAGGAAAGGAAAGGAACAGAAAGGAACAGGAAAGGAACAGGAAATGAACAGAAAGGGAAAGGAAAGGACAGGAAAGGAACAGAGGAAAGGCAAGGAAAGAACAGGAAAGGAACAGGAAAGGAACAGGAATGGAACAGGGAAAGGGAAAGGAAAGGAACAGGAAAGGAACAGGAAAGGCACAGGAAGGAACAGAAAGGACAGAAAGAACAGGAAAAGGAAAGGAAAGAACAGGAAAGGAACAGGAAAGGAACAGAAAGGAACAGGAAAGGAACAGAAGGGGACTAGAACCCCGCAGTCTGTATGGTATAAATATGCTGATAAATCCTAACATTACTAAACCCGTCCGACAGTCAGTATGGTATGAAATATGCTGCTAAATCCTAACAGTACTAAACACCGCAGTCATATGGTATGAAATTATGCTGATAAATCCTAACTAGTACTAAACCCCGCAGTCAGTATGGTATGAAATATGCAGATAAATCCCTAACCAGTACTAGAACCCCCCCGCAGTCAGTATGGTATGAAATATGCTGATAAATCCTAACAGTACTAGAACCCCCCGCAGTCAGTAAAAAAAAAAAAGGCATTTATGAAACATGCCTGATAAATCCAAAACATTTACTAGAACCCCGCAGTCATATGCGTAGAAACATGCTGATAAATCCTAACATACTAGAACCCCGCATCCGTATTTATGAAATATGCTGATAAATCCAACAGTACTAACCCCGCAGTCATATGGTATGAAATATGCAGATAAATCCCTCACAGTACTAAACCCCGCAGTTCAGTATGGTATGAATATGCTGATAAATCCTAACAGTACAGAACCCCCGCATCGTATGGTATGAAACATCTGATAAATCCTAACAGTATCAAGCACCCCGCAGTCAGTAGGTATGAAATATGCTGAGTAAATCCTAACAGTACTAGAAAACCCCCGCAGTCAGTAATGGTATGAAATATGCTGATAAATCCTACATACTAGAACCCCGCAGACGAATGGAATGAAATATGCTTGATAAATCCTAACAGTACTAGAACCCCGCAGTCCGTATGGTATAAATATGCAGATAAATCCCTAACAGTACTAGAACCCCGCAGTCAGTATGGTATGAAATATGCTGATTCATCCTAACAGTACTAGAACCCCGCAGTCATATGGTATGAAATATGCTGATAAATCCTAACGTACTAGAACCCCGCAGTCAGTATGGTATGAAATATGCTGATAAATCCTAACAGTACTAGAACCCCGCAGTCAGTATGGTATGAAACATGCTGATAAATCCTAACAAGTACTAAACCCGCAGTCCCAGTAATGGTATGAAATAAGCTGATAAATCCGACAGTCCTAAACCCACCCCGCAGTCAGAATGGTAATGAAATATGCTGATAAATCCTAACAGTACTAGAACCCCGCAGTCAGTATGGTATGAAATATGCTGATAAATCCTAACAGTACTAGCACCCCGCAGTCAGTATGGTAATGAAACAAGCTGATAAATCCAACAGTACTAGAACCCCGCAGTCATTATGTGTATGAAACATGCTGATAAAATCCTAACAGTACAAGAACCCCCCGCAGTCAGTATGGGTCTGAAATATGCTGATAACTCCTAACAGTACTAGACCCGCAGTCCCGTATGGTATGAAAGCTGATAAATCCTAAACAGTACTAGAACCCCGCAGTCAGTATGGTTATGAAATATCTGATAAAATCTAACCGTACTAAACCCCGCAGTCAGTAATGTATGAAAATGCTGATAAATCCTAAACAGTACTTAGAACTCCCGCAGGTCAGTATGGATGAAACATGCTGATAAATCCTAACAGTACTTAGAACCCGCAGTCATAAGGTCTGAAATAAGCTGATAAATCCTAAAACAGTACAATACCCCGCATCAGTATGGTATGAATATCTGATAAATCCTAACATATCAGAACCCACAACATAAGGTATGAAATATGCTGATAAATCCTACCAGTACTAGAACCCCGCCATCAGTATGGTATGAAATATGCTGATAAATCCTAACAGTACTGAGAAACCCCGCATTCAGTATGGTAAAATATGCTGATATCCTAACAGTACTAGAACCCCCGCA
>JAFLJL010017606.1:71248-113748 GCA_018398815.1 Conus ventricosus | reverse complement strand
CTGACAGACACTTTGTGCTCCTCCCTTTTTCATTGGAAACATTGTATTGCAAATAAAGTTGTTGTTTTTTCTTATTTCACAGGTCAAGCAAATAGATTTGAAGAGTCAAATGCATTGTGTGAGGCGCACGACAGGACAGACTGTCTGCAAGACAGGCACTTCATTTCACACCCGTGTTGTGCCATCATCTCTTTCTCATTGAACTGTTCAGCTGACTAGTGGGGCTGTGGGCGTGCCCACTAGTGGCGTCTGTCCCAAGAAAGCCACAGAGTTATTGTCACTGAACGCACGCTCCCCTGCAGATTTCTGAACATCGTCTATGTGGAATCTCTGGCATGCTTGAATACATGTGCACGAGTGTTTTGTGTGTGTGTGTGTGTGTGTGTGTGTGTGTGTGTGTGTGTGTGTGTGTGTGTGTGTGTGTGTGTGTTGTGTGTGTAAGGAGGAGGAGGAGGAGGAGGAGGAGAAGAAGGAGAAGAAGGAGAAGAAGGAGGAGGAGGAGAAGGAGGAGGAGGAGAAGGAGGAGGAGGAGGAGGAGAAGGAGGAGAAGGAGGAGGAGGAGGAGAAGGAGGAGGAGGAGAAGGAGAAGGAGAAGGAGGAGGAGAAGGAGAAGGAGGAGGAAGAAGGAGAAGGAGGAAAAGGAGGAGAAGGAGAAGGAGAAGGAGGAGAAGGAGAAGGAGGAGAAGGAGAAGAAAAAGAAGAAGAACAAGAAGAAGAACAAGAAGAAGAAGAACAAGAAGAAGAAGAACAAGAAGAACAAGAAGAAGAACAAGAAGAAGAAGAAGAAGACGACGAAGAAAAGAAACCCAGAGAAATATTTTGTTGTGGATAGACTATGGGAATGTAAATGCTTTTTCTTTCCTGTATTGCCGTGTGGGGAACAAACTAGTGATAATTCAGTAAGGAAACAAGAGTGGAGAGAGAGAGAGAGAGAGAGAGAGAGAGAGAGAGAGAGAGAGAGAGAGAGAGAGGAGAGAGAGAGAGAGAGAGAATGTTTGCAGAGGATACTTAGTTACAAGAGAAGGGAAATGACCTGGTCTCCTACCGTTCACAGAGGAGAGGCGAGAGGAAAGCAGTAGAAGCGGCAGCAGTTTGATTAATCAGCATGTTTTTTTTTTATTATTATTATTCCTTTAATGTTTGTTTATTTGAGATCCAAATCACGAAAATGCTTGGATATCAGATGAAGCACACACACACACACACACACACACACACACACACACACACACACACACACACCACACACACACGCACGCGCGCGCACGCACAGCGCGCGCGCACGTACGCATCCACGCACGCACGTACAATCACGCACGCACGCACACAGAGAGAGAGAGACAGCGAGAGAGAGAGAGAGAGAGAGAGTTGTGTGTGTGTGTGTGTGTGTGTGTGTGTGTGCGTGCGTGCGTGCGTGCGTGCGTGCGTGCGTGCGTGCGTGCGTGCGTGCGTGCGTGCGTGCGTGTGTGTAGCACAATTACTCAAAGACAATGATGCTGGTAGGTTTTCTCTGACGGAGATCTGGGTCAAACCAGAAGCTTCATCCCTGTCACGGAACGCTAAGCCGGACATAAAAAAAAACAAAACCCCCCACAACTAACCCATTAAATGGACAACACACCACACAGGAACTGACAACAAAACAAAATTTTATTCCAGACACAACATTCAATGAACGGAATTTTCTATGTATCCGTCTCAGACCCCAGCTGAAAACACGGTTCCTATGGCCAAGGCAGCCACAACAAATTATTTAACCCTTTTTTAAGTTACGGTGTGCAGTGTTCTCAGACCAGCAGATTATTACACATAGCATAATACAAAACATCTTTCTTTCAAAACCAATTCCCCAAAAGAAAACAACAACAACAACAACAACCAAACTCTACTAACTTCACATAACTATGTTCATTTCGCATATAATTCACCGCGCACATTCATCCCTTCAGTCATACCCTTTTTAATCAACATCCATCCTTCATGTATGCACATCCAAACCAATGTCTTCAGGTGTTTCACTGTCACCACCCACAAAAAAACACAAAAGGAAAACAGGCCACATGACGACATTGACGGTCTCACGACGACAGCGACGGCGACCCAACGAATCTTCCTGCCGGAGACAAGAATGACAGGCGACAGTGACACACTGGCTTTCACAACATCAGTGGAGTCACAGCAACGGCGCCAACAGCAACGGCGATAACAGCAACGGTGACACAGCAACGGCGACACAGACAACGGCGACCCAGCAACAGCGCCAGCAGCAACAGCGACACCAGCAACGGCGCCAATGGCAACAGCTACGGCGCGCCAGCAGCAACGGTGATAACAGCAGCGACACCAGCAACGGCGACGTTAATGGCCAGGCTGTGAATATCCGGCCGGATGGGAGGAGAGGTAAAAGCGTGTAGCATTACAGCAGGATGGGGAGTGTAGGTGGGGTAACTGCAGGCACCTGCGACGATCGCCGGACAGTCAGGGACAGGAATGCCAGAAACTGGCCGTCCACAGCTCCCCGACTACAACGGCCCTGACCCGCCTGGTGTACCGGGCCCCAGGATGGTGGGAATGCGCCCTCACCTGCACTTGACACAGCTGTCACCCTCTAACCGTAAATATGCATTACTACCTACATCACTAGGGCAACCCCTTAGTTCGCCCCTTCCAGGATTTCCTTTACGCACCAGAGAACAGTAATATGCCGACTCTACCCCACTTGCTCCTCCACCAAGTTTTCGGGCGGAAAGTGACCTAGAATCAGCATATTACTGTTCTCTGACAAGTAAGACTTCAATAACCAAAAAAAACGTTTATCTACAAACAAACATACTGTGCAGGGTTATCCGTTTTTAATACTAATTTACTAAACTTTTCAGATTTCAGTTTTTGTTTAATCCTATGTTTTTCCTGGTCATTTTCAATAACATCATTTTCGCGCAAACATTCTTCAAATGAGTCTCTGTCTTTCATGTGAAATAAAACTACAGTCTTTAACTGTTCTCTAAAGTCTTTTAAAACTGAGTTATATTTTTGGCATAAAATCCACACACTTATCCTAGCATGCCTTCCACTGAAAGCTAGTTTTGACAAAGTGTTTCTCTTTTTAACTATGTCTCTTTCTGCTGAGCAGTCATCTATAATAAATAGTGTCTGCGTTCCTCAAACAGTCTATAAAACTGTTCTAAACACTCACTCAGTTTATTGCTAGGATCAAACTAAATATATGTCATCATCTGTCCATATAAACCTTCTATCATGATATGCTTTGTTCCATTTAAGTGTTGGACAGAAAACCACAATATGATTAAAATTATAACGATAAACTGTTTGTAACAGGTCGAGGATAAATATTGTTTTTCCACAACCAGTCTGCCCACAAATCATTGAACCAATGAGGGGATTTTATCATAAAGTTTAACTGCTCCATAGTTTTATAACAGAATTTAATCTAATCCAGTTATTATTTTTATCATACTCTCCGTCAAAACTTGTTCAGTATAATAAAACCCTACGAGGCCTAAATGTGTAAGATTAATCCAATTCAGTTCTGTAAGATTGTTTCTATTTAAGTCAACATTGATTTTGTTGCTTGTTGTTATGATCTTAATATCCTCACCATTGTGAAGAACGACGATGGTAACGTTAAGGCGTTTTAACGTCTAAGTTTTGCCAGCTAATATTAATTCCTTTTATAAGGTCATCACTAACGCCCACAACCCCATCCCTCTCCACATCTTTAAAGACAGAAATTTCAAATATTATTGTGAACGTGTCTCCTAATTTCTGCTTGGAAAGAACTGTAATTTTGTAGAAGCTTTTTTTACAACTGTTTCTTTTCTGTGGAGGATGTACTGCTTTTTCCCCATACGGCGTTATTTCAATTTCTTTCCGACTATTGTCATCTGGCATAAGACTTACATGTAAAGGGCCAGAGTTGAATGCTTTTCTGAAACTTTTTTGACGGCTAAAATATGTAAATGGGCTTATGAATTCAAATTTTATTTCCCATTTAAATATGGTTCTAAGTGCCATTTGAGGTCAGGTTTTCGAACTATTATATATTCATACTGGCCAACATTATTTGCTTCTAGATTGCGCAGTTGTTCTAGTTTAGGAACTTTTTGCTGTCGCCAACCTCTTTGCGTTTATATCACCATCTTTAGTGTACTCAAAACCATACAAAGCGCCTATCTCACCGTTCTGTTCAAAGTCCGCAACATCTGCAAGGTCTTTTAATTCTAAAGTTATACACCTTACAGGCGCAAAGTAACTCCGGATTCTTCTGGCCCACGCGACATTATTTTTTAGTAACGTATTATTTTATTTCCAAAACAATGTGCAGGTTATCACATTTCACAACTTTCCCTGCTTTGTCTGCAATTTTTATATTAAATGATCCAACCCTCCCACAAACTAATCTTTTAAACTGTAAATTAGGGAATTGTATAATTTCATAATCGCAATATGCAGCTTTCCCCGCCGGTAAAGCTCTTAAAACATTTGAGGGCCTTCCATCATATAAGTTTTCATCAGTGCTCAGCTCATCCAAATGAACATAAAGTAATGAATGTAATGCAAGATCGAGCGGATTTTCCCCCTTAAAAGTAGTTTTGTTTGGCGCAACAACAAATCTTTTAGTGACCTGAGTGTCAACTTTAAAGCCTAACATTTTAGCTAGCTCTTTATCAAATAAGTAATCTGCTTTTTCAGGTTCGAATGTTATATTGTTTTTAGATTTGCATTGTTAAGTTTGAGAGTAATGCCGAATTTACTCATTGCTTCTTTTAGTGAGCAAAACCCGTAATAACCATCAGGTATTGTTAACTGGTTAGCTTTGAGCCCCACAACTTTTGTAATCTTATTATTCCCCTTGGTTTCGCTTATATTTAAACCCTTCGACTTTGTAAAATATTTCATGGAGCGCGACCGTTTTGGCCCGCAATTGTTATCAATAGCATGTTCTAAAAACGAAGGACTGTCTTGAGTTGTTATTGTTACAAACATTTTTTAAAACAAATTAAAAATGAGTGCATTCAATATACTGGCGCAAAATATTCTGTTGGGCCGCACTACAATCTTAAAAATATAGCAACTGATACTCTTGACATTGCTGTGACCCAGACTGCCTCTTTTCATAAAAAGGTGAGTACTCCATTGAAGAGCTATCTTAACCCCCCTATTGAAAAAGAGCACATCCATAAAGCGTGGTTAGTCATCCGATGCAGTTTTATCAGAACCAGTTAAACTTTGCTGTGTCTTGTGCATCAACTGGGTGTGGAGTGTCGTATGCTGATCATCTAAATCATCTGATCCTTTGGTGAGGTCAGTGTACAGATTTCATTTCTATTACACCTTTAGGCGTATTTGACCTGAACTGCAAGCACCATTACCGAATGACAAATCGTTTAATCCATTCAGCAACAGAATAGACATGAAGGCTTTTGAAAGGATTTGTAACGAATTCAATATTAACATCAAGACAGACTTTAGACAAAAGTTGGATCTTAATCATGGCCTAGGCGTCATTTATTTTCGGGGCACGCACAGAAAGTATAACTATGACTGGCGTCCTCCTTTCAAAAATTTTCGGCCCTGGTCCATAGAGCAAGAGCATAAAACGCATGGACAACATTTATCTTAGACACTTCTAAGGGCCTAACTAGAGCGGGAATAGAACGAATAAACGACTCTATTCGTACTTACGTTTGGTGTTTGCTAGGTTCGCAAGCACAGGCAAGATCGAGCATAACTGATCCTTCTACTGCTTTGACGCGCAAAAACAATACTTAGCAAATTTAGAGGACGCCATTAATTCTACAGTTGATTTACCTTCAAGTATTCAAAGGTACCAACATGTTTTACAATACGCAAGATCGAAAGTAGACTTTGCTGTTGGCACTGGTTTATACATGCTGCTTCTGACCTCAGACTCCAGATAGGTACAATAATAAACTATAATAATGAAATTCTTATAGCAGGCAATGAACAGAAGGTTGGAAAAAACGACATAAATTCTGAGCCAGTAATATTACAAACAATAAAAGAACATCCAAGATTAAGTCATCCAATCCCGAAGTCCAAACCCCAAAGTCATTGAAGACTCAGCAAAGCTCGCGGACTCTGTTCGCGATGACATGAATATGAAAAGACAGCGCTTGTTCTTGGATTAACTGGCCTAGGATTACTTGGTCTTTATCTTACTAAAAATTAACCCAACTATTAAGAGAGCTAATGCTCCTAAGTGCTCGGCCATAAAGCCAACTACTTTGCTTGCAGTAGACAAAAGCCAGCTAACAATACCTCCTAATATACCAGGTAAAGAGTCTATAGCTTTACGGCTAATTTTTTATAATCCGCAAGATGATCAAGCTGTTTTTTACCATGATTTATCAGGTGGAGGCGATGGAGGCGGAGGCACTGACCCAGCACCACCGCTGCCTGTAATAGCCATCACTAGTGTACTTATTGCAAATCCTAAGGCAGTTATAACACTTGCTAATGTGACTCCTTGCTCTCTAAACAGTGTTCGTATTCGTTCTGCTAGTGTCGTGTCTTCATATAAAATTTTTTCGATAGTTTCTCTTATTCTATTCACTTGAGTTCGTAATTGGTCACGGTTAGTAGTCAGCGCTTCTAGTCTTGCTGATCTTTCTTGTTCAAGTTTTTTAGTCTTTGTCTTATTCTTTCTTTAATATCAGGCCCTAAGTTGGCGTCATCAGCCTCAACGAGTTTTTCTTTTTCTCTTTTTATATGCTCATCTAGTTCACCTAGTTTTGCTAAATTGTTTGTTAATTCGCCTCTGATGCTTCTCAAAGCATGATCAAGGGCCGCTATTTCTCGCATGGGTAGCGGCGAGTCGTGTATAGTCTTTAATGTGTTTCTTCTGAAAAACTGGTTTCTGCTTCTATTGCATTTATTATTTCATCTGCCGATTGATTTAATTCTTCAAGTTCCATGTTTTGTATTTGGTTAGCTGTTGGAGTTCCTGCAGTGTGTTTTGAAGTTTAGCAACTGCCTCCCTATCTAATTTCGGTCTACCAAGACCAAGGCCGATTTTGATCTTTCACACTAAGTCTTTGTATAATTGTACTCTTGGCTAAAACTTTGATGGGTCGGTTAGTTGTAAGCCGAACAAGTTGCCCTTGATCGTTTTTTACAGACAAATGATCATCTTTTAATTCAAAATCATTTGGGTCTATAAATTCGGGAGGTTCTTGGCCTAAACTTTCGTAAAATGATTTAACCTACTTTCTGTTAATTCATGCCGCATTGAGAGCATTGAGCGATGCTGTGTCAAAGGGATCATTTCACTCATGTCGTCTCCAGGATCAAAAACATCATAATCTTCTTCATCTTCAATTCCTGCCATGTTTTTAAATAATTAATTTTTTTTTGCTTCATAAAAAAGTCACAAGCACATGGCTCGATTCTTAACCCGCATAGAAGACTGAAAGAACCCTTTGGCGTGAAGGGAAATAAGCGGACTATTACTGTTCCAAATAATCCATCTACTATTGATGCAGATCAAATTCTTACTGTCAAATTTCCAGACCTAGGAGCAGATGACGTGATTGTGCCAGGCTCTGCGCGTCTTACTTTCAAAATAGTACTCGATTCAACAACAGACCCAAACAGGACAGTTGTACAGAATCTGGGGCGGGCAATCGTTAAGAAAATTTCTATAAAACTTGAGGGGCAAGAAATATTTTCTTTACACAATGCAGACATATTTTTAACCTATTCTGATCTATGGCTAACCGGGAACGAAAGGGCTGATTTTGCGTTTCAAGGAATAGAAAATGAAGAAGCACTAAAACATAGAATAGGTGCCGCAGATACTAAAGACGGCAAAAAGTATGTGGCTGTAAATTTTGCGTTTGGAAATCGCTTTTCCATTCCCTTAGATTTTGAGTTGTTAAAAGCGCATGCACCATACTTTCAAGGAGCATTAAAAGACAGATTGTCATATGAACTAACTTTTAATGAATACAAACGGGTTATAAATCATCAGACACCGAAGCAAAGTACAGCATTTCTGACTCTCGTTAGAGTTTGACGTTTTTTAGCAACCCTAATTTAGCAAGGCTGATTGGGCACCAATATGAGTCAAAATTAGCAATATATTACGAAAGAGTGATTCATCATACAACATATCCTAGAAGCAGGGCAGACACTATATGGAATTTTAGTTTTAGGGTCTCAGCAAGATCGCTTAAAGGTATTTTATGCTGTGTGAAGATGAAGAACCATTCAAAAGAGGAAGTGAAAGTTTTTTAATCCAAAAATAACGAAAGTACAATGTTCGATTGAGGGCAGTCCTAACCAAATCTATGCTAGCGGGCTTAAACCTTATCAGCATTTTGAATGAAATAAGAAAACTGTTTGGAGGTGGGAGGTGTAGAATCCAACAGTTGACCTTGTGGCTAAAGATCTACACCTTCACAGCGTAAGACTTGATGATTATTTAACAACAAAATACGGTTTATGGATTGACCTAAGGTCAACGGAGGATAATCAGTTACATGGAAGCGGGAGAACTGTGAGAGACGTAATAACATTCAAATTGATAAAGAAGAAGAAGCTGATAAACGCTTAATGTACATTTGTTTTTAATATATGATGCGCAGCTGAATATTGAAAATAACAGATTAAAAGATATACAATACTAAATTATTTTATTTTATAAAAAGCATGTCTGTTCAGGTTTATCCAAACGTGCCTACAGCGCCGCCAAAAGAAGAGATAGTAGAAACCCCTAACATAAAAACCTTCAGATTAACCAACATTACACAAATGCAGCAAGTACTAGAGCAAGACCTTTCAAAATACAGCAAAACCAAACGAAGGTATTCTGCGCCTTTAATGCTGTTACATATGTTAATACTGGAGCATCGACTATAAGTGCTCTATCACAGAACGAGTGTTGGTCTCTTAGCAACGGGCATAGGCGCACCCGCAGCTTTACCTCTAGGAGGTTTGTCTTTAGCTCTCGGCCTGTGTTCATTAGCTGTAAGTGCTGCTAGCAAAAATTAAAAACTAAACTCCAAAAGCACACAGCTATGGTTCAACTAATAACAGCTAAACTTAGCTCGTTCAAACTGACAATAAATAAAGCGCTAGTTGACTCAAACATCATGGATGAAGAATTTAATCGTTTACAGGCCGATTTTGATGACTACAAAAGACAAAAGTTTGATCTTCAAAGAAAGGCGAGGACAAGTTTTCTCAACAGCCAGACCCCGAGCAGATAAAAAAGGAATGCTTAAAAAAAGTAAACGAGACATTAAACTCTGTTCTAAACAGCTCACATTAACAACACAAAAGGTGTTTATACTTTAGTTTTATGAGTCCAAGCACAAAAAGACCGTTGATATTGATTCTGATTAAGTATTTTTTTTAATTTAATAAATATGTTGGCTTAGAAAGAAAGACAGCATGGCTAAGATATATGAAGGCCAGATGAATTGTTTGAAGGAATGCTCGAGAAAGAGCGTTTATCAAGAGCGCTGAATGATTATTAATTTAGAAGTCATTGACCCAACAAACGTACAGGCAAGTGTTGTTCATGCTATTTCTCAAGTTCCAGGTAAAACTTACAATAGACCCGCCAGTTAAAGTAATGTTAGCTGTTTTAATTGACTATGTAACAATAAATGAAGAAAATCTAGAAGTCTGGGTCTCGACTAAACAACAGACTATTCTTTGTAATATGACTTAACACCCGGTTGGGCAGACGAACTGCTTGCACAGTTTGACGCTGCGGTGAAGAAGCCAAAATGAGAGGCTTGGTTGGTCAAGAGGGCGAGTTTTTAGAGATTAGATTAAAACAGGCTAAGTATGCACCGATTGTAGGCAAGGCTTACATTCCGCTACCCGAGAGTTGGTTTTTAAAGAGAGCAGTTTTAAACATAAAAAATTCAGACAACAAATGTTTCATGTGGTTGCGTTCTTGCAAAGCTGCATCATGTCGCGAACACGCAAAAAAGAGTGACTAACTATCGGCAATACGCCAAGATCTTAACTTCAATGGAAATATCCTTTCTGTTAGTGTAGAACAAATTGATCAGTTTGAAGAACAAAACAACCCAATAACTGTTAATGTATACACATGGGATGAGGAAACAATTTGGTTGCCAATTAAAGTGTCCAAGAACAGTCCAACAATAGGCGAACCAGCCAAAAGTCATGTGGACTTACTCCTAATGTTTTCGCCAGCAGGGCTGCCCCATTACACATTGATACGCACAATGAGCAGAATATTAGCGCTACTTCAAAGCATGAACATAAACAAGAATTCTGTAGAAAATGTTTAACAAGAATTCCAACCGCTTCAAGCCGCGCTTGAAACATATAAAACATTTTTAAAAGTTCTGTAGACTGTAAGACAGAACTAACTACGCCCCGCCAGGATCTAAGTTAGTTTTTAAGAACTGGAAACGGCTGCAAACAAGTCCATACGTAGTTTACGCAGACTTCGAGTCGCTTATTGTTCCTTATGAGGGCCAGCACACCACAAAAAATTCGAAAAACAGTCTTAATGAGTAATCATAGATTTGTTCATTTGCCTTCATTATTGTTAGGTCGGATGGCGTTTATTCAGAGCCAGAATTAATAGAGGAACCAGATGCTGCAGAAACATTCTTAAAAACGCATGCAGCAAGTGCGTAACGCCTGTTCTAATAATCTAAACTTATCTGAAATCATAATGGCGCCGAAGACCGACAACAGTATGACTCAGCCACGCATTGTTGGATTTGCAGTTTAGAGCTAACGCCAAGAGTGTAAACCCACAGTAAGAGACCATGATCACATTAGTGGGAAGTTTAGAGGTGCAGCGCACAGTAAATGCAATCTCAACTAAAGTTTGATCCAAAGACATGGAAGCTGCCTGTATTCTTTCACAACTTGCGGGGTTTAAATGACTCTCACCTTATAATGCAAGCAGTAACCAGCGCCTTCAGGGTAGCATGCATTGCACAGTCATCGGGAAAAGTACATGTGTTTCATTTTAAATAACATGTCTTTCTACGACTCTATGCAGCACATGAGGGGTTTCTTTAGAGTCGCTGGCTATGTCCTTAAAGTCCTCCCAATAACGGAAAAATATTTTGACCCTACTCTCGTTAGAAAGGGTGTTTACCCTTATGAATACATGAACATTGGGAAAGGTTTGACGAAGATACACTTCCGCCTAAAGGCGCGTTCTTTTCTAGTCTTAGAGGAAAGGACATCAGTGATTCTGATTACCAGCATGCTCAAGATGCGTGGCAGAAGTTAGATTGTAAAACATGGGAGACTATCATGACTCCTACTTAATGGCAGATGTATGTTTGTTGGCGGATATTTTTGAAAATTATAGGAAGACCTGTATGAAAATTATGCCTAGATCCTGCGCATTACTTTTCTGCGCCCGGGATGATTTGGGGACGCTTTCTTAAAAGTTACAGGAGTACAGATTGATTTATTGTCAGATTTACCAATGATTCAGATGATTGAAAACGGATTGCGGGGAGGAATTAGTATGGCGTCGCATCATTACTGTAAAGCAAACACAAAACTTGGACGATTATGATCCAGTAAAAGGTCTAACTATCTTATGTATTTTAGATGCAAACAATCTGTATGGTTGGGCTATGGCGCAATCACTTCCGTTACGTAACTTTAAAATGTACACAGGCGGCGATCCGAATAATATTCAAAAGGCATTAAAGTGGGTTGGGCAGTTTAACGCCTGATCAACAGCGGGATACATTCTAGAAGTTGACTTAGAATATCCTCATGAACTCCATGACTTACATAATGAAATACCCATTAGCAGCAGAAAGTCTAAAGACAAATCCAAGAGAGCCGCCTAAACTTGTGCCTAATCTTCGAGGGAAAAAAAATTATGTCTGTCATATACAGACTTCTACAATTTTATTTAAGACATGGTTTAAAGTTAACAGCTGTCCATCGTTAATTGCTTTCGTCAAGAACAGTTCATGAAACCATACATCATGAAGAACACTGATCTCAGAACTAAATCCACAGATGCTTTAGAAAAAGACTTTTTCAAGCGATGAAACAACAGCTGTTTTGGAAAGACTATGGAGAATCCGCACAAGCGTAAAGATGTCAGATTGGTCACCAGAGAGAACGAAGCAATTAAGCTGACTTCAAAACCTAATTATCAGGACTTTAAAAGATTTCATGATCAGCTTTTTGGCATAATGATGAAGAAAAAGAAAGTCAAATTGGACAAAAACCCGTATTTTTTGGGTTTACTGTTTTAGAATTATCAAAGCTTTGATGTTAGAGTTTCTTTATGATACTTTAAGCCCTCGTATCCCGAGTCCAGAGTACTTTACACAGATACAGATAGTTTTGTTATGATATCCCTACGAAGACCTTTAAAGACGGGAAACCCGAAGAGTTTAAAGGGGAAAGCGGGAGGGTTTTATGAACGTCCCGATTCCCCTAAAATTTCCCCTTTAAAAGAAATTTTCTAACAAGAAGGTTTTAGGAAAAAAAGGATAATTTACGGGAAAAGGGTGAAAAGGGGATTTTTGGGGGTTTTAAAGGGGCCAAAAAATGAAACAGTATTTCGAGCCAGGGGGGAAAATTTCAAAAGAAAGAAAAAGGGAATATCCCGCAGGGGTTGTGCGGGTCAAAATATCACTTTGACAACAACAAAAGAAGCTTTGTTTGGCAAAAAGTTTTTTCCATCAGGGAAAAACGAAAAACTGCGATCTAATCAACATGAGTTTAAAAAACACAACATTTGTAACGAAAAGTCATTAGATAAAAACAAAACAAAAAAGGGGGTGTTTGAATCCAGATTTTTCATATGCAATTGGGCAGGGGAGAACCAAAAATTTAAATTTAAAAGGGGAATTTGTGTCTGGGGAATTTAATCGGGTTTTCTTTTTTCAAAAAAGTTTTTGAGGGGGCTGGTTGTTTTGTTGGGTCAGTTTTTTTCGAAAAAAAAACCGGGCGGATTTTTTTTTATTTTTCCCTTTTTATTTCATAGGGACAACACTCCAAACGGATCTGTTGCCCTGATGCGATGCCCCCTTCTGCCCCCCGGGTTTAAATTTAAAGGTACCTTACTTTAAAACCCAAAACGGTAATAGTGTGCCGGATGAAGACTCCCCTTCAAAAAAGTTTTGTTTTTTTTTTGTTTGCTTTTTTGGGGGTTTTTTCCCCCTTTAAAATTTTTCATTTTTCATTGGCGCAAAACTAAAGGGCAAGTCTTCAAACCCTTTCCGTGTTGCGTAAATTGTAAATCAGCCCCTCTGTGATACGGGTGGGAAAAAAAGTTTTCAGCTAACTTTTTGTTAAATTTTTTAAAACTAAAGCCGGTGATCTGTGAACTCCCGGAATGCCCCCTTCAAAATAGTAACTCTATTTTTTAAACAATTTTTGTTTCCCCTTGGCCCTTTTAAAATTCTTTTCCTTCATCGATTTGATCATGCGAGGGTAAGTTAGCGGGCCTCGCGGTTTTTAGCTGTATGGCAACAGCAACCAAACACTTTTTGGGTTTTAAGGTTCTGAAATTTTTGGTCCCTTGGCTATGTAATGGGTGAGGGGCGTATTTAAAATTTTTTTTTCGTTTAACCCTATCAGGGGGTTTAAATAAAAGAAGACCCCTTTGATGGGTTCGTTTGGATTTTGTGTTCACAAAGGTGGTCTCTGTTTTTCGTTTGGGGGGGGAAAGAAAAATTTTTATTCGTTTTTTAGTTACCCATTCTTTTGCTGTTTGTTCCTGATTTCCCGCTGCTTGGCTTAGTTTTTTAATTGCCGTGTTTTCCCTTTCCCAAATTTTCCCTTTTGGGGCAAATTAATAGATTTTGTTTCATTTTTTACTCACCCAATATTATGTGCAAAAAAATTTACACAAGGGTCATACCCACGACAAAAAACCCCCGATTTCTTGCTTCTTTTTTTTCCTGATGGTTGTTTTAAAAAGTCACTAAATTTTTTGGGGGGGGAAATTGTCTGGCCCGGTTTTGCCTGTTACTAGATAATATTTTTTATTTGCTTGTTCAACTTTTTAAAATTGGTTAAGTGCATCCCCCTTTTTTTCTGGGCCATTAAAAAAATCAACTGCCGCCGGCGTTTAATAGGCGTCTTGGGCAGTGCTGTTCCCCCCTAGCTTTGTGATGTCTTTTCTCTCGCTGTCATCCGCAGTTTACTAAATCCCGAAAATTTCCCGAAAAGCAAGCGCATTCACCCCGCGCCCCCCTATCTTTTGGGCGAGTAAAACCATTTTTTTAAAAGGTTTTTTTTTTTTTACATATTTTTTTCTGTCGGGGAATTATTCCTTTTTGGGACTAAAAAATTTTTCGTGGCAACCGAAGCTGCAATGATAGAAATCAGCTTTGTTGAACCCCAAAAGGCTAGTTTGCCAAGATCTGCGGGTTTAATTCTTAAAAAAGTTTTTTACCAAGATTGAGTACCTACATTGGGCCTCCAATAAAAAGAAAGAAGGGTATAAAAGGGTTTTGGTTTTTAACTTTTTTTTCTTTTTGTCTTTTTTATAAAATAAAAAAATTTATAATTATTAAAAACATGAACGGGGAAATATCCCCCAAACAGTAAAAGGCAGCCAAAACCTTTCCCGGAACTATGAATGACCAAGTTGTGAAAAGTTTTTTGGCCCAAAAAAAGGAGGGGCTTATTTTTTGGGGCAGCTTTGTGGAAAAAAAAAACATTTTTCCTGGGAACTGAATTCAGCTTGAACAAAATTAAAACGATGTCGCCCCCAAGAATTTTAAAGTTTTCTAACAGGTATGAAGCGCAGCCTGGGGTCTAAAATGGTAAAAAGTGGGGGGAAAAGGGTTTCTTAGTTTGTACACAAAAATAGTCATTGAATTTGCTCCCATTAAATTCTAAACAAGATTTAACGTATGTTTTAACGCAAGATCCTGTTTTAAAAAAAGGGTTCATTAGAGTCTCTGGGATTAAATTATACTACAGTTTTTGGGAACATTGTTTTCCCCTTTAAATCATGGGGATTAAAAACTTTAATCAAAAGGATTTTGTTTCCCTTCAAATAAAACGACGGGAAAAATATCAGAACCGGGAAACCCTTTGAATCAGGTGGAAAAAAGTACCAACCCGGGAAAATCAGCAGAAAACACTGAATCAGGGGGGGACCAGTAAAAAGCATCCTAATCCTGGGTGTTTTTAAAGCAGGAAAAAAATTACCCAGAGGGAAAAAACAAAAAAAATTTAATTTTACAAATAAAATCATCTTTGAAAACTTTAACACCGCCAGGCCAGAACAATTAAATTCAATCCCCGCTATAAAAACTCCATTTTAAATTTAAAGGGGCCCCCAAAGTCTTCAGGGAATATTGAAAAAAAATTTTTGCCATTTTTGGCGCCTTGCTGCTGTTGGGGGCATTTTATTCTTTTTTAAAATTTTTAAAAACAAGGGAAACCCGGGAAACAAAAGAAAATCAAAAAAAATCGGGAACCCGTTTAAAAAAAGGGGGAAAAAAACAGCACGCCAAAACCCGCCAATAAAAAAAGCATCTTTTTGATCCTTTCAAAGGGAATAATTTTTTAATTTTTTTTTAAAAAAAAATAGATCATGGGTTTTTTTAAAAAATTTTTTTAAAGTAAAAATAAAGACAGGGAGTTAAAAAAAAGACTTTTCCATAGACCAAAATTTTAATAAATTGCGGTTGATTGGATGTAAGAATTTCCAAAAAGATCTATGCAGAAAACGCGGAAAAACATCCTCAAGATGACGCGTTTTTTGAGGCGTGGGTGTACTTTATTAGGCACTCTATTTAAAAATTAAAAACATAGATTTTTTTTTTTTTGTAATTATAAGATAACTTAAAAAAGAACTTGGTTGTACTTAAAGGATGACTTTGTTTTTGATCTGGGGGTGACTTAATCAAGAACTTAATCAAAAAAAACTTTTTAAGAAAATTGAAGTATTAAATTAAAAAAAATTAATTTAAAAAAATTAAAATTAAGAACTTTGGGGGGTGCTTGAATGACTTAAGTTAAAAACTTAAAAGTGACTTAAGTGTGTGCATCGTTTGGGGGGGGGGCAAAACAGGGTAGGGTGGGGGTGGGGGTGGGCCCCGGGGCCTTTGAAATTTTTATAAGAAAAAGTCCCGAATTTTTTATAGTTATTTTCATTTAAAACCCAAAAACAAAGACAACAACAACAATAAACAGCAGGGATACAAGCCCTTCGCACGCACACACCCAAGTTGGGAGGTTTGCGGAGAATGGGGAAAAGGGTTTTTTGGTTGGGGGCTTGAGCGCCGTAAATTCAAGGGCGGCCCCGTCGGTCTCTCTGTCAACTGAAGATTTTTCAAAACGGCCGCCAAATGCATTTTTCAAAAACTTGATTTTAAAAAACAAGACAGTTGAATAAATTTAAAACCCCGTGGCCGCCCGGGGAAAGGGGCCCGGACAGGTGAAGAAGTTGAAGCAAGTAGCAGGGGGTTTTAAGCAAAAAGGCGAAGGTAAAGCAGGGCGTTGAACAAAAGGCGAAGGTTTGCAGGGTGTCCCAAAAAGGTAAGCATAACACAAAACGCATTCATTAATTTCAAAATCATGTGGCAAAGGAAATGAGAATGCCCACGATCTTTCGATCGTTACTATATTTAGAGACTTTTTCATAATACAGTTTGGAAAACTTGTCAGGGAGGTTTTTGCACTGTAACGGGCTACCGGGGGGTTACGCGTAACCGTTTTTTTTAGAACCCGTCACAAATAGTTCAGAAAAATTTAAGACAGGGGGTTAATAAAAGCTGTTTCTGTTTTTTAAAACCCCGGGCATTCCCAAACGTCAGTTTTGTTCACAAAATTAAAAAGGCCCTTTTAACGTTACTTTATTGGGAAGCTTGGAGCTTTATTTTTTTTTTTGGGAGGAAGAGGGGTGACCCAAAACTCCTTAAAATTTTAGGGGGCTTGCAACATGGAAGTAAAACTGTTTTTTCTTTCCAAAAAATACCCCCTTTGGGGAGACTGACAGTGAAAAACTGTGGATATCCAAAAAGGATCTTTTCAATAGCACCAATTTCGCCAGGGTCATCGAATAATCAAAATTTCTCTTTGAGGCCATTGTGCCCAGTTTTGAGCAATTCCACCTTTTTTCCTTTTCTAAACAAACCATTTTTTTCAAAAATCAAAAAATTCCCAAAAGGGAAAGTAAATCATGATTTTTTGAGCATCCCGCTTTTTTCAAATTTCTCACGCCCTTTTCAGCCGGCAAAATTCATTTTCCCTTTTTTGTTTTTGAAAAAAAAGGGTTTTTCCCAAAACGTTTTTCCTTGAAATCGTTTTTAGTTTTTATTGCTTGATTTATACAAGATAGATAGCAACCTATGTTTTGGGCATCTCTTTTCCCGCTTTTTTTTTTTCCCTTTCCTTTTTTTTTTTTTAAAAAAAAAAAAAAAAAAAAAAAAAAAAAATTTTTAAAAAAAAAAAAAAAAAAAAAAAAAAATTTTAAAAAAAAAAAAAAAAAAAAAAAAAAAAAAAAAAAAAAAAAAAAAAAAAAAAAAAAAAAAAAAAAAAAAAAAAAAAACCCTTGTAAAAATTTTTTTTCTGGGCGGTTTTTTGGCCCCCCTTTTTAAACTTTCAACAATTTTTAAATTTGTATATTTTAATGTAAAGCCTTTTTTTAGAAAACCTTTGGGGGGTTTAACCCCCCCCCCCCCCCTTTTAGTTTTTTGGGGGAAGGATTTTCCTTTTCCAAACCCAAAAATTTTTAAATTTAAATTTTTAAAAGGATTTTTTATTTATAAAATCAGAAACCCCTTTTTTAAAGAGGGGTATTTTTGGCCTTTGAAAATTTTATTAAAAAAAACCCCCCAACAAGGGGCCGGGTTTCCCCCTTTACCACCTCGGTTTGGGGTTGTTGTGTGGGGTGGGTGTTTGGGGTTTTTCCCTGTTTTTGGTTTGGGGAAAAAGGGGTGGTAAAAAAAAAATTTCTTTTCTTTTTCCCCCAAAAATATAACCCGTTTTAAAACTTTAGTTTATTTTTAAATGAAAGAAAGACGCTTTTTTAATGTTTTCCTAAAATGGGGTTTATTAAACTTTGGGAAAACAGAATTGCCTTCCGGAAAAAATTTTTAAATTGGGTTTAAAAATTAACCCCCACCGTGTTTGTTTGTGGTTTTGGGGGTTTTTTTTGGTTATTTTGGAAGTTTTTTTGTAAGATTAAAAAGTAAAAATGCTATTTTAGGGGGAAAAAAATTTCCCCGAAAACTTTTTTTTTGAAAAACAAGGGGTAAGTTTTGGAAATTAAAGGGTTTTTAAAAAATTTAAAAAAACCTAATTTTTGCAAAAATAACAAAAGTTTTTAAATTAGTTTTTTATTAAAAAGGTTACATATTTTTTTTTTAACGAATTTTTTTTAATTTCCAGAGCTAATTTTTAAAACTACAACCCTTCCCCAAAACAACCAATTTTCGGCATATTTGTTTCCCCCCCCACCACCAAATCTCCATGTTCCCCTTCAAAAGGGGAAAAAACCCAAAGGACAGGAAAAGGTTACAATCTCCTTTCAAAACCCCCCAACCCCCCCCGGCATTTGACATCCCACAAATCTTCCCAATTAAGAAAAAAAAACCAAAACAATTTTTCTTTTGGAATGGTAACCCATCCCCTAACCCCAAAAAGGGGGCCCTTTAAAAAACCAAAGGGGACCCTCCCACAAAACCCCACACCACCCTTAAACCAACCCCCTTTTTTAAATTTAAATTCCGTGACACGACACCCAAACTTTAAACCCCTACGACCCCGTGGGCCCAAAACCCTTTTCTATTTCTTCCGAAAGCATTCCCTTTTGAACCCCCCGCACGAATAAGTACCAACTCAAACCAACCAAACATAATTTGAACCAAAGAAGATTTTCATTTTAAATTTAACACTTCACAACCAAATTTCCTTCTTTTCTTTTTTTCTTTTCTCTGTTTCCACCTCTCAACACAACCCGCTGGTCAAAACCCACCATCACTGTTCTCAGCTTGCTTCGTTTTAGTCCTTATTTTCCCCCCATTTTCTCCCTCTTCCTTTTCCCTAAGAAAACTGGAAACCGATTCAAAATATGAGCTCATATTATTTACACGTTTGTACAAGCCGACAGAAATGTGCACAAGACAACGCCATCCTTAACACTACACTACGATCACCTTAACTAACTCCACATACCTGCTACAACACAGAACGACGACAACAACTGGGCTGGCCACCCCAGCACCTGAACCTCAGGGTCGCAGCACACAGAAACACCGACGACTGCACGACCAAGAGCAAAACGCTCACGAGGGCCGGCTCACCATGTCGACCGAAGTCACACTCACAGCACAAACGCTGGCACCAGAACAAGAGCCCAACTGCTCTTCACCCAGGATTTTGACCGAAGTGCTAGCCACCCGGCCCCACCAAACTTTAAAGCCTGATGACTCAGCACTCACTCCTTGCTGAGTTCTGAACTTTACATAAACTGCACGTGAAACGGGACTCCACACGATACAAAACAGGAGACGGAAGGCTAACCCCCTCTCTCCCCACACTTATTCTTTCCCTGCCTGTGCATGGTAGCAAACGCACACCCAGTATGTGACTGGAACATACAGGTATCCAACACCCCCACCATCCTTCCTGAACCCAACAACTACCATATATGGCCCGGTAAAAATACATCCCCATCGTGGAATGATACTACGAATCGCCACAGAGCCGTCAGCGCGTCTGTATGATTTCCACGCTGATACAGATCTGTGACAATACCCCCCTGCCAAAGATTTTAACCACAAACTTGTTTTTGTTAAAATCAACAAATCACGACTACACCGATCGAACTATTAACCATCCTGCCAAGGTCTCACATCGCTCGACCTGCTGAACCCCTAGCGTGATACCCAACGAACTTTCCTCTCCAATGCACTCAACATCCGAGTCACCTCGATTCCTGGAACTACAACTTGGAACCCCTCAATATCGGCTTAAGTAATCAGCTACGACATTCTCACGACCTGGGATTGCCTGCACTGTGAACTGAAAGGGCTGAAGTTGCAATGCCCACCTTGTGGTCCTACCACTGGCAGACTTCATCCTCTCTAAAAACTGAAGAGGCGAGTGGTCTGTCTGTACCACAAAACGGCACCCCATACAAGTAGGACTGAAACTTCTGGATACCCCACCACCATGGCCAAGCACTCTTTCTCCACTGTGGGGTTAGTTCAGTTTCCACCTGGTTCAGTTTCCTGCTGGCACATGTTTACCGTCCGGATTCCGTCCTCATATTGCTGTCCAAGCATCGCACCAAGCCCAGTTCCAGACGCGTCCGTCTGCAACACAAACTCTTTCCCTGGCACTGGCAAACTGCAAACGGTGGCTCACAAAACCTGTCTTTCAGTGTCTGAAAAGCTCCTTCACAGTGATCGTTCCACTCCACACGTCTGGGCATATTTCCCTTGCTCAAGTCGGTCAGGGGTTTCGCTATATCAGCGAAATGGGGCACAAACCGCCGATAGTACCCCACTAAACCCAGGAAACTCCGCACCTGTTCTTGGTCATGGCCGTGATGCCTCTCTGATACGTCCCATCTTATCCTCCTCTGGCCTGATCCGTCCTCCACCAATCGTGTGACCTAGATACACGATCTCGTGACCTCCCAACTCACACTTAGACGGTCTGGCTGTGAGTGAACACTCTGTAATCGCTGGAACACTTTCATCAGCGTTCGGATATGCTGGTCCCGGTCTTCAGTGGCCACCAAAATGTCATCAATGAAGTTGTCTACATCCGATCGGAGGTGAGTGATCGTTCATGAGGGCTGCACGCGTTGGCATCAGTCTTTTGTTATTATACTTAATTTGTGTATTAAATATTTGCTAAAGAAGGTTTTGTGCAAATTAGTGTGTGGCTCTCGGTGAGACGAACCCGTCAGTATGATTTTCAAGCAATTTTAATGTGGATTAAACCTCAGCGGCGAAGAGAGTGTTTCGACATTGCAAGCAGACAGCGCTCCAGTGTAAACAACATGGCGGAACAGTGTATTCGAGAAAGGGATGTACGGGGAGCGGTCACTGTGCTGAACAATTTCAATTGTTTTGGATTATGTGCTCAATGTGCTTCGTGGGATTCCTGATCGCTCTTCGAAGATATGAGCAACATTGGTGCTTGGTTGCTTAAGAAACAAAAGAGGGTATATTCGTCTACCTCTGACGAAAGTGACACAAGTTTTAAGCGAAAAACAGGATTAGGAAAAGAGCGAATACAACAGAAACTGAGACAAATACTACAGAGATGGCTTTCCAAGAAGCGTTGAGCAGTGTAAATGCAAAATTACAGGAAGCGATAGACACCATCAACGAAAAACTGTCGTCTGTGTCGACGAAGGCGGACGTGGAAGAGATGAGGGGTGAATTAAAAAATCTTACAAATACATTTAAAGAAAAACATAGGCAAGATCGAAGGACGCTTGTTAGATATTGAATGCATTGCACAGAAATTAAACACAGAAGTTGCACAAGAAAAAAAGAAGAGCGAACACACGAAGGATACAGTCAAACACTTGGATATCCGTTTAAGACAGTGGGGAGAGAAAACAGAACGATTTACAACAATACTCAAGAAGTGGAATCTCAGAGTTTTTCGCGTGCCTGAACAGCAAACGAAACTGCAGACGACTGTGTCGAAAAGGTAGTGCGTATCTTCACGGACAGTGTGGGGGTGAAGACGACCAAGGAGGAGGTGGAGGTGGCACACCGTACAGGCCAGAGGAGCGGCGCCCGAGCCAGACCCATCCTGGTCCGCTTCTTCGACAGACGCAAGAGAGACGAAATTCTTCGGAATCGTCGCAGACTAAAGCATAAAGGTGTTGTGATTGGGGAGGACCTCACGCACATGAACTATCAAATACTGAAATGTGCAATGGACCACTCTTTGACAATGTCGGCTTGGAGCGTAATGGAAAACTTTTTGCGAAAGTGAAAAATGGACGTGTTGTGAAACTGACAATCCACAGTGATCTTGACGAAGTCTTCAAACGAGCGATGACGCCAGGTGACATGAGCCCTGAAGACACGGACTCCTAAAAACATTGAAAAGACAGGAAGTGACTTAGTTTTCCCCCCTCTTCTTCATCATGTTTACTTGACTACTTTGTTTTCCAAAACAAACATGTCTATTTTCGTCTTCCGTTCTATTAATGTTGTAGACATACTACAATGCTTCCCATCAGTAGATTATCGAGAAGCTGTATTTTTCGGCTAAATCAATGTTTGCTGTTATGTGGTAATGTTTGATTGTGTTGGTGGAGGTTTGACTAATGAATTAGTGGTGACTGACAGGTTAGGTGACAGACTGATGCGTTGATTGATTAAAAAGATCGATTGGATGTTGGAAATAGTTTGATGGTCGGATAGCTGATTGATTAGACAGTGGAAGATCTGCTTGATCTTTTTGATTTGCTCATTTATCGATCGGACAATTGATTGGTCTTTTGTGTACATTATTAAAGACCAATAGTTGATGAGAGGTGAGTGGATGAACGGGTCAGATAAACAATTGATGAATCCAAAACTCATAAAATGCTCTTATGGAATAGTAACTGTGTTAGTATATAGTAGATGTGTAAACCTGTAAAGGTAGATTACTTTGGTTCATAAATCTTTCTTCTTTTTTTTTTTTTTTTTTTTTTTTTTCATTGATCGACTGGTTGTCAAATTGACAATTATGGTTAAACCTGCCCTCCTAGATTGTCCCCTTCCCACCCTTGCCCGGCATGCATATCTTGTCAATTATTTCTGATTACTGCATTATTTGAGAGGGTATATCATTTGAGAGGCTAATACTTTGTGTAATTAGTAGCGTTGTTTTTTGTTTTTTTTTTAATCCTCTCCCATTCCAGGTCATATTGTTGGGTTTGTTGACTGACTGATTCTGTTACTAATGATCTGGATGATTGAATGATGAAGTAATGTGTAGCTGGCTGATAGGTTAATCAAGTAACTGAGTAATTGATTGGATTATTGATTTTCTGACCCGTTGAATGATTGAATAATGAAAATATATTGATCAGCATACAGTCACACTGATTATTTGACTGATTGAAAAAACAAATCGGTTGATCGATTGATTTACTCGATATGTTTTTCCTTGTTGATTAAAGACGATCAATTGGTTGATTAGACGATCAATTAGTCAGATATGTTCATATAATATATGCATCGATAGATTGTATGACTGATTCATGAATAACGTTGACTGATTTCAATGCAGTGATCAATGTGCTTCCCACTCCAGTTGTGTGATTGATTGATAACTTTTTCTTACCAAATCTGATTGCCAATCAACTCATATCGTCACGTGCTTGCGTGATTAATTGGTCAGTTATTTTGTTCATGACTTATTTTAATTGATTGAAGGTTTGATTGTTTAACATTACGGCTGGATAGATCTTTGAATTCCCTCATTTTTATTAACATTTTTGGACTACTTGCTTCCTTGGACAGACTTTTTTTCTTTCTTTCTTTTTTTTTTTCTTTTTTTTTTTTTTCACAGTGTATGCAATTTAGTGTAGCTGACAGGGTCTGTCTCTCTCGCTGTCTTGTTCCCCCTCCCTCCTCTCTCTCTCTCTCTCTCTCTCTCTCTCCCTCTCTCTCTCTCTCTCTCTCTCTCTCTCTCTCCAGCACTCCCTCTTCCACCATCCTCCCTTTCTCTGTCTCTATCTTTATCTTGTTCTTGCCCTTCCTCTCTCTCTCTCTTCCTGCTATCTCTCTCCCCCTCCCTCCCCTTCTCTGTCTCTGTCGCTCTCTGTCTTTTTCCCTCCCTCCCTCTCCTCCCACCTTCCTTCTCTTTCTTCCCCTCCTTCCCTCTCTCTGTTTCTCAGTCTCTCTCTTTGCCCCCCCCCCCCCTCTCTCCTTCGCTCCGTCCTTGTTCTAATCCTCTTTACAGATTCGCCCCCCCCCCCCCCCCCCCCCCTCCGGCTATCTCTTTCTTCCACTTACCACTTCGTCTCTCCTGCTAAAATTTCACACATATTTCTCTCTCTCTCTCTCTCTTCTCTCCCCCCTCTCTCTCCTCTCTCTCCTCTCTCTCTCTCTATTTCTTTGATCATTCCTTTATTCCTTCTTTTTATCGGTTTTCCGTTTTTTCTTTGTCCTTCCGTCTTCTGCCCCTGTCCCCCTCTAGTGTTACTTCTTTGCTCCCTCTTTCCGCCTTCCCCAACCCCCATGCCCCCCTCAACGCGCACATTCAACAAACATCTAAAAAGGGAAAAAAGGAAAAATATATTTGGTGGGGGGGGGGGGGGGGGGGGGCAGGGGGAGGACAATCAACCGCTAACGGTGACCTATTGATGATCAAAGTCGCAGGAAACTGACCAATGGTTGATCACGATTTGAACAGATGATAAGAGTTCACGTGGATCTCTCTCTCTCCCTCTCTCTCTCTCTCTCCTCTCTCTCTCTCTCTCCCTCTCTCTCTCTCTCTCTCTCTCTCTCTCTCTCTCTCTCTCTCTCTTTCGAGTGATTGCAGGGGATGGGGAGGGACTTCTTCACTGAAGTCGATCAGTGTGACAATTCAATTTTTTTTTTTTTTTAACAGGATATGTTTACAAGCTATGTTTTTTGTTTCAATGCGACAGGCTAATTTCTTGGGATTTGTTAAATGTGTATTTTACTGTCGATTGTTTGTTTGATTGACTTTATTGGTAACTACTTCATTCATGAATAGTTTGTCAGTGACTGGCTCATTCATGGTTTCCTTTTACGCAGTGTAATAGGATTGTTTTTTTGATTGATTCACAGACTGGATAACAAGTACAGTTGATGGAGACCCTATATCTTGTGTGTGTGTGTGTGTGTGTGTGTGTGTGTGTGTGTGTGTGTGTGTGCTTTGCGTGCGTGCGGGTGTGTGTGTGTGTGTGTGTGTGTGTGTTGTGTGTGTGTGTGTGTGTGTGTGTGTGTGCGCGCGCGAGTGTGCGTGCATGCGCGCGCGCATGTGTCCATGTGTACGAGTGCGCCGAGTGCATGCATTTGTGAGTGTGTATGTTTCCTTATGTATTCTATGTCACTGGTCACTGAAACACTTAATGAGTTTTGGGAAACGAGATTGAACCTTGTTGCTATGTTATTGCCAACATGTTATCGTTTCTAGCTATGACATGTTTATTTGATTTATAGAGGAAGACTTATCGCTGTATTTAACATGTCATCTTTACTATTCAGTTCTCTATATCAAACGTTTTATAGAAAAATCTGCACGATCAGCACAAATAGCCTACTATTTATGGGAGTTACCATCTATTCATGGATGGAACGCTTAAAGATAATGAATGTTTTCTGATTGCTGTCAATTGTAAGTGAATATTGTGAATATGAAGTTTGTGAAAAATCTGAACGCTATGACATGACTCTGCTCATAGAGACACTTCTTCTGCCGTGAATCAACGATCATCACCGGCAACTGAAATTTTCTGATTTGCTTTTTTTTTTTTTTTTTTTTTTTCCCACTAGAATTGTTTAACCTTTTGTGATGTATGCGTGTGTGTTTGTGGCGAAAACTGCTTTTTGAAAACGATGGGCAATGTTTGTGAAAGAAACTTGTTTCTTATGTTTCTTCTTAGTGAATTTTATCAAGTCGTAACTTTTTCTGCTACTGTTCCTAATTACTGGAGCTTACAAACAAACTGTGAAAACTTGGACACTCGTTGTCCCATTTTTGACTTGATTCTTGTGCTTACAGCTGTTTTAGTAAAGAAAGGTATTACCAACCATGGATAGTATCACGATTTTGTCATTAAACTGCCAAGGTCTGGGAGACATGTATAAACGAAGAGATGTATTTCACTATCTAAAACAAAAAAGATTTTTTATCTATTGTCTCCAAGATACTCATTTCAATAATAAATTGGAAAAATATGTAAAATCTGAATGGGGATTTGAATGCTTTTTTTGCGTCTTTCGATCAAATGCAAGAGGAGTAGCTGTCCTGTTTTCAAACAACTTCGAATTTAAAATAAGAAATATATACCGTGATGAAAATGGTAATTTCATGATTATATCCTTCTCTACAGTGGAAAAGGAAATACTTTTAGTTAATGTTTATGGTCCGAATAGAGATGATCCATTGTTTTATAGAGTGTTAAAAGATAAAATCAAGAGTTATAAGAATCATAATATCATTGCAGTGGGAGACTGGAATATTGCGATAGATCCACATATCGATTGTTGTAATTATAAACAGGTTAATAATCCTAAAGCTAGAGAAGACTACAGAAAATGACTGAAGAATGTGGATTATCTGATGTTTTTGGGGGGAAAACAATCCAGAACGCAGAGCTATACCTGGAGAAAATTAACTCCTTTAAAGCAAAGTAGGCTCGATTTTTTTCTATTATCAGACACTTTGTTCTGGTACTTTGAAAATACTGATATTTTCAGGATACCGTTCTGACCACTCCATGATAACGTTAACGCTAAAATTCGGCAAAACCGAAAAAATTCATAATTTTTTGGAAATTTAACTCCTATTTACTTAGGGATAAATGCAACGTAGAAGAAATAATTCAGAAATTTTTTATGTTATTAGTGAATATGCAACTGCTCACTACGACAGAACAACAATAAAGGATGTCCCTAAATCAGAAATACAGTTACAAATCTCCGACAAACTTTTCCTTGATTTTATGCTGATGAAAATCCGTGCAAAAACAGTTGCTTATGCTACTATGAAAAACAAGAAAATGAGAGACCATGAAACAAACTGATAAAAGATATTGAAACATTAGAAAATACAGAAAATATAACTGAAAATGAAATTATCATGCTTAAAGAAATGAATACAGAACTCGAAGCCATACGAGAGAGGAGAATGGAAGGAGTATTGTTGAGATCAAAAGCCAGATGGATTGCAGAGGGAGAGAAGGTTTCGAAATATTTTTGTAATCTTTAGAAAAGAAATTATATTAGCAAACAGATGACAAGATTAGTAAAATAAAGATGGACATTCCACTGAAAACCAGAAAAGATATCATGAAGGAAGTTAAGTGTTTTTTATGAAAACATATACAAGGAAAAAGACGTAGAAGAATGTGAAATCTCGGACCTTATAAGAAATGTTCCTAAACTATCGAAAGAAGAAGAGCGATTATTAGAAGGTGAAATTACTTTAGAGGAGGCAGGTTTTGCATTAAAAAAACATGCAGAACGGTAAAAGTCCAGGGACAGATGGATTTAGTGCAGAATTCTTTAAGTTTTTTTGGAAGCAGATTGGGCCTTTTGTAGTGAGAGCATTAAATGAAGCATACAAGGATGGAGAACTGTCCACAACACAAAAGAAGGATTGATCACTTGTATTCCAAAGGTGATAAACCGAAAGATTATATTCAGAACTGGCGCCATATATCTCTCCTGAATGTTGTCTATAAGATAGGTTCTTCATGCATTTCAAACAGAATAAAAAAGGTTTTACCACAGTTGATAAATGAAGATCAGTCTGGTTTTATGGCAACAGATACATAGGCAACAACTTGAGATTAATATATGATTTAATTACTTATCTAGATGCAAAGAATATTCCAGGTTTACTTCTAAGCATTGATTTGAAAAAGCTTTTGATTCTTTAAGTTGGAAGTTCATGTTTAAGATCTTAAGAGGATATGGCTTTGGAGAAAGTATTTGTCGATGGATTGAGACGTTTTACAAAAATATAAAGTCAACAGTTATTGTGAATGGAAATACTTCCCAGTGGTTTCAGGTAGAAAGAGGATGCAGACAAGGAGACCCACTTCCCCATATTTGTTTATTCTTTGTGCGGAAATTTGGCAATAATGATTAAAGAAGAGGAATTGATCAAAGGAATTCATATCGGTGACACTGAACACAAAATTTCTCAGTTTGCCGATGATACTCAGTTATTTAATGTAGGAGATAAAACTTCATTTGAAAAAACTATACTTCTTCTTGATCGCTTTCGGTAGAATGTCAGGACTGCATATGAACAGTAGTAAAACACAAGCAGTATGGTTAGGAAGCAAGAAAAGATCACAAGTAACTTACTCCCCTCACTTAAAAATGATATGAATCCTCCTAGATTCAAGATACTAGGTATAAAGGTTCACGCGAGATCTTAAGGATTGTGAAAGTATTAACTATAATGAAAAATTTTCTGAAGTTAAAATACTGTTAAAGATTTGGTCACAAAGAACCATTACCCCAATTGGTAGAGTAGCTGTTTTGAAATCGCTTGTTTTGTCCAAATTAATACACTTATGGATATTACTCCCAGATCCACCAGACTACTTCATAGGAAACCTCCAGAAACTATGCTTTCAGTTTGTCTGGAATGGAAAACAAGATAAAATTAGTCGGAAAACCTCTATCAAAACAACGAAACAGGGTGGACTAAACATACCTAACATAAGGAAATATATCTGTGCTTTGAAACTGTCATGGATTAAAAAACTAAAAACCACAAACCATAAATGGAAATGTATAGCAACAGAAATATGCCGATTCTTTCGTTTCTAGAATACTATGGAACAGCTTTTGATTTTAAGCATAAAAACATGAGCACCTTCTGGATGCATGTACTGAAAGCATATAGGCTATTCCATTTTAATGTAAAACCCAAAACTTGGAATGAATTGCTTTCTGAACCGATTTTCTACAACGAAAATGTAAAATTGGCAATGTAGTAATTAAACATAATAAATTGATAAGAAAAGGAGTGTATGCCATAAAACATTTTTTTAAGACTAATGGAGAATTTATGACATTTGAGGAATTTTCAACAAATCATGGATGTAAGATCGATTTTGTCACGTTTAATGGTATTATATCGGCTATTAAAGAATATATCAGAATAAGTGGAATAAAACGAAATACAGACAATAACAGATTTTCGGATATACCAAATGCATTAAGACATATTTATAAGGTATCAAAAGGATCGAAATTAATGTATGAAATTCTAACACAAGACAATGTCAGACCTAAATGTTGTTTGAAATGGACACAAAAATTAAATGTTGATATTCCTTGGAAAGAGGTGTTCCTTAAAATACATAAAACTAAAGATGTTAGATTGAAGTGGCTACAGATTAGAATTGTTCATAGAATTATTGCAACAAATGTTGTTTTAAGTGCAATGGGGGTATCTGCCACAGCAAACTGTTCGTTATGTAATGAAGCAAGAGACTCTATTGAACATTCTTTCTGGAGTTGTAAATATATTAGATGTTTTTGGACTTCTTTGGAAAAAATGTTCAATGAAAAATGCGAAAATGTTTATGATTTAAAGATTTCGCGTGAACTGGTACATTTTAATGTGGATAACCATTCTAATACAGATAGTATTTTTGACTTTATAGTAATGTTTGCCAAACAGTATATATACAAATGTATATTAGAAAAATCCCCCCTAACTTAACTATCTTTCAAAGCAGCTGAATAAAAGATACAAGATAGAACAATATAATGCGAAAATTAATGATAATGTTTCTAGGTTTACTACAGAATGGAACTTTTATTTCACCTTTACTTGTCACTGTATAACTGATATGTGTAGTATGTGTGTATGTATATGTGTATATATGTGTGTATATGTTGCATACACATGTGTGTGTATATATTGTGTGTGTATATTTATATGTGTGTATTATATATGTGTGTATATGTATGTATGTATATATTGTGTATGTGTGTGTGTATGTGTATATATTATGTGTGTTATATATATATATATATATATGTATTATATATATATATATAATATATATATATATATATATATATATATATATTATATAATATTATTGTTTAATCAGATATTGTAAGAGCAAGTCAAAATGTTTTTGCATACTCCATGCCCATTTGCACATGTTTTCGCATTCTTCCCCCCCCCCCCCCCCCCCCCCCCCCCCCCTTCAATTTGATAGTCTGTTTTCTTGCCATGTTGTAGGTATTGTTGTTCATTGGATGCCCATTGCTGTTACTATTACTATGATGATGATGCTACTTTTAGAGTATGAATAATCTCAAATCCCCTTTCGTATATCCCCTTCCCCTTTTCCCCACTACCACTCATGTGCCCCTTTCCCGTTCTTTCTTCATCTATGTGGTGTGTTATTGTTTGAAAAAAAATGCAATAAAATTTATCCAAAAAAGTTGTCTACACCTGGCACTCCAACGCACAGCGCTTCCTCATCATTCTGGTGAACACAGCACCAGATGTTGCACACCCGAAGTGCATTACATCGATTGAAAATGTCCTTTGGCGTAGAGAATGCGTCTTGGGGCGATCGTCTTGCCCATGAATCTGCCAATACCCTTTTGCCAAGTCGATTCTTGCTGAATATCTGCTTTTCACCCAATTTGCAAACAAGTATTCAACATCTGGCATCGGCTCTGCGTCGAACTCCATGACCAATTCAAGCGCCGAATCTACGCAGAAATGGATTTTTCCGTCCTTTTTCTTACCAGAACGATCGGCGAACAATATGTTGACACTGAGGCTCGATAACCCCCATTTCTAGCATAGCTCTGACTTCCTCTCGAACGGTCTCCCTTTGAGCGAAAGTACTGGGTACGGCTTTGCCCTTAAGATGTATCAGTGTTCAACTTGATCTGACATGCCTCCAAAGTGTACAACCGGCAGTCGTCTGCCATTGACTGAACTTCACCACTCCCCGAAGCTGCGAGGCAAAATCCGGATCGTAGCGAGCACGACCACACTTGGGTCCCTCTGTAGCGACTACGGAAGTGGGAAGATCCCGACCACTAAACGGGGTCACCTCTCTCCTTTCAGGTCCCTCCTCAATTTACCACGCTGACGCCGTCACCTCTGACTTCCTGAGATATCTCGCTCCCTAACTGCTTCAGAAGGTTAGCGTGGTCAGTTTCGCTTTGCCCCCACAGCAATTCTGTAGTCACCTCCTCTCCCACGCGCTCTAGCACTGGATAAGGTCCCTGCCAGGCTAACTCAAGCTTGTTGTTCTTGGTAGGCCGAAGGATTAACACCCTGGATCCTGGCCTGAACACCTTTGGTTTAGCCTTGACGTCGAAATGACGCTTGTACCTTGCTGCTGCCGACGACAAGTTCTCCTGGGCAATCGCACACGATTCTGCAATCCGGTTGCGCAAGGACACCACATACTCTCCAACCGTCCTCAGTTCCTGGCGCTCTGGTTGAACCCACATGTCCCTGAGCACTCTCATAGGACCCCTGACTCGCCGTCCATACAATAACTCGAAGGGTGAGAATCCTGTACTCTCCTGGGGCACCTCTCGATACCAGCCTCTTAGCAACGACGGTATATCCTGCTCCGGTGTCGCGTAATGCATTGGCAGGAACCCCATTGACCGTAACCACACACCGAGGGTTGTACTCTTGGTTAGCACAAGGTCCACATAAGGTGGGCACTGCCTGACCCGTGCTCTCCCTCCTACTCCAGATAGCGTGTAACCCACTGGGTTCAGGACACCTCCTAGCGACATGCCGGGCTTCCTGCAGTTGTAACACACCAGCAAAGACCTTGGGTTTTGCGGCCTATTCCTCTCCCCGCCATTTCTTGACTGGCTGGGCGTCTGACCTGGCGGTGGGTTCCCTCCTCGACTTTCTTTGGGTCCATCAGCTGGATCCTCTCCTCGAGACCGATCCGACTTAGCCTCCCTGCCCATGCGTTTGGCCTCGGCCAGCACAGTGGCTTCTCTAGCTACTTCATCTGCCGTCTGAGGACATGTCTGCTTCACCTCCACCGTGAACTCTGGATTAAGGAGCTGGAAGAATTGCTCCTATAGGATCAGATCCTTAACATCCTCCGCGTCGTTTTCATCCTTCCCTGCTGCTGTACACCACAAGGAAAACCAGCGCCTCATTTTTGCTAGCAGCTGACCAAAAGTCTCAGCAGCATCCTTCCTCACCGACCGAAACTTCTTCCTATAGGCCTCGGCGTCCAGGCGAAAGTGCTTGAACAGAGCGTTTTTAACCGCCGCATAGGACCCTAACTCCTCCGCACCAAGTCGCAGGACCGCTTCCCTTGCCTTCCCTCGAAGTAATGCAATCAGACGAGTGGGCCACGACGTCTGGGACCATTTGCACAGCTCAGCGACTCGCTCAAAGTGTGCTATAAATGCATCCACATCGTCTCCATCTCCTAAAGGATCTAGGTGGACGTGTTTGGTCTCTTCAACCTCGATGAGACGCTCACGGTACGTTGCCTCGCCTACAACCTGAAGCTCTCTCAAGGTAAACTCCCTCTTCCTGGCCTCCCTTTCTTCCTGATCCAACCGCCTCTGTCGAATCCTCTCTTCCTCCTCCCTCTCCTTTTGCCTAGCTGCCTCCGCAACCTTCAGGTCCAACTCAAACTCTCGGGCTCTTCTCTCCTCCTCATCTTTCTGCTGCTGTCGAATTCTCGCCCCCTCACGGGCCATCCTCTCTTCCTCATCCTTCTGTTGCTGTCGAATTCTCGCCTCCTCACGGGCCATCCTCTCTTCCTCATCCTTCTGTTGCTGTCGAATTCTCTCTTCCTCATCCTTCTGTTGCAGCCTAGCCATCTGCTGCTCAGTAGCTTTTCTCTCTTGTTCAACCTTAACCGAGTCAGAAACAAACCGAGCCAAAGCATCCCTGCCAGTCCCATTTCCGAACCTATCCTGCCAAACTGGCGATACAGCTCAGTCACATCCATGTCAGCCCCTCCTGCTACAGTGCCCCTAGCGCTCTTCTCATGCTTGACTTCCCGAGCTGCCATGACGTCCTCTGGTTTGTACTGAGGGTTAGCCCTAGTATGACGAGGCATGACGTACCGACCCTACCATCACCACGACACAATCCAACACCCTTAAGACAATCGACCAACCTGACTCACCTCTGCTGGCTCCAACTCTTCAAAGAGGAACTGCCTCTCAAGGTATGGGCAACAACTCCAACCTGCCACACCTGACACCTCACAGTAGAGTATGCGCCCCTTAACAACAGCGGATAACCAGGCGAACACTTGCCTACCACTATCCAACCCCTGGGAAAAAACTGGGTACTTTGCTAGTCACCACCCTGCGCCCAAACGCCGCACTAAATCTCTGGAAAAAAATTTTCTTCTTTTTTTTTTTAAACCAACACTAAGCACCACTATCTAAACACACAGCATCATCACTTACTACCACATTAAGTGCCCTGTCCTACGCCTGGAAAACATATTGCTAGACAGGAACACTACCGTACCTACCTCCCTGTATAGGGGTACGCGCCCTCCAACCTCCCACTAACTACCAACTACCAAGCACACGACACAGACATGGACTAAGACACCCCCCTTCCGACCCTGCCTATACTACCTTCCACCTACCCAACACAAACTCCCAAGGGGTACCCGCATCTCCACCATATTGTCACGGAACGCTAAGCCGGACATAAAAAAAAAACCCACAACTAACCCATTAAATGGACAACACACCACACAGGAACTGACAACAAAACAAAATTTTATTCCAGACACAACATTCAATGAACGGAATTTTCTATGTATCCGTCTCGGACCCAGCCTGCAAACACACGGTTCCTATGGCCAAGGCAGCCACAACAAATTATTTAACCCCTTTTTCGAGTTACGGTGTGCAGTGTTCTCAGACCAGCAGAAGAGAATGTAAATATGTTCGTTCACGACCACCCATATTATTCTGCACGAAAACCCCCTTTTTCACATACAAATCACGTCCATCACATGTCAGTTTTGGCCAAATTTAACACCCGTTTTTCAAACAAAATTAACATGCCAAAACCTCTAAAATCGACGTAATCAGCACATTGAAACGGAGGTTTCCGTGCAGAATAATATGAGCGATCGTGAACGAAGATATTTACATTCTCTCCAGAGACATAAAAATCTAATGGTTTACATTGCGTTCTTCTACTTCTAACACTATTAATAAATCAGAACAAACAACTGGCCTTCCATCTTGGTTAGTTATTTTTACATCTAATGAATTTATAGGTCCATTAATTAATTCTTTAAATTCACTGTTTTTTCCAACTGAGATTAATCGATAATCGCAAAACCCCGCCCTAGTTGATGGCAAAACCTTTAGAACTGTAGACGGATAGCCATTAAACAAATTAGTATCTGTTTTTAACTGTTATAAATGGACATACAAAATTGGGTTCACGAGAAATCGGATGCTCTATTACCTTTAAACTCATAAATGCCCCATTCTACAAGGCCGTGTGTGCTGAAGCTATATGTTTCACCACTATTATAAAAGCCCAAAATTCGAGCAAGGCTTCTTGGAAAAACATACTCCTTTTTTTCTGGAAAATTTATAGTAATTATAAGGCCTGCTTTGGATAATCTGGACCGATTTTGATTTTGTTATTTGATTGTGCAGTCCTGCTGCAAATAAACCGCCATGGCACAAGAAGCCAGAACCATACTGCCCCTAGCAAGAATACTTAATTACAACCTGCCAGGCAGTAGCAATCAAGATGTTGATTTTATAGAGAAGGAGATAAGTACTACAAATGCCAGAAGCGTTCGGCAGAGCGTAGTATATGCTATAAAAAAAATTCTAGGTCTCTTCAAATTGAGCCGCCAGTAAGAGTAATGTTACTTGTTCTGATTAACTATAAAAAGCCTAACGGCAATATGAAAAATGTCTGGATCTTGACCAGGCAAAAAAGACATTTCTAGTCACTATGATTGTAATTCTGATTGGATAGATTGTATGGTCATGAATTTTGACAATGCAATTAATAACGCAAACCTACAGAGATATGGCTGGTCAGAAGACCGGGTCCTTAGATCAAGCTGAGACAGTCACGGTCTTCCAGGTCTATCTACATTCCTATCCTCGCAGTACTTATCTTTCATTGTCAACAGAAGTGTTCGTAAGGCGCGAGGGAAGAACACAAAATCCCAACATTGATTCTATTCCGTGGAAAGAGAGAAGACGTGCAGTCTTAAACATCCAAAACTCTGACAATATGTGCTTTATGTGATGTGTTTTGGCACATCTGCATCCTGCCATGACAAATGCAGAAAAGGTTTCTAGTTACAAACAATGGCGACACGAGTTAAACTTTGAGGGGATAGAGTTTCCAGTAGACATTGATGATATTACTCAATTTGAAGAACAAAACAGTCCAATCACAGTAAACGTATATTTATGGTCTGACTTCTTCTATCTGCTACCAGTGCGAGTCTCCCTAAATGCTCCTATTTTTGGCGAGTCGCATCAAAATCACGTGGATCTAATATCAATTGGCAACGGCAAGAAGTATCATTATGTATTGATCAGAGCATCGAGCAGCCTTATGGATGACACATTAACAGACATGTATAAGCTGGATTTCTGTAGAAGCTGTATGGACATAATCTCGCTTACAGAAGCGGCTGTTTCTCATAAGCGCTGCTGTAAGAGTGTTGTGGGGAGTCCCTTCGTTCTCTATGGCCGATCAGGATCTATGAATATAATAATCTAGATGACCGTTCCAAAATTTTAAGGAAAGCAGCCGTAAACTCTACTGTCGAATCTGAGGTCCGGACAAGCAATGTACCTAAAAATCGCAACCATCATCTCTGGGAAAGATCTTTCTGAGCGCATCTCCAGAGATTTTGGAAATGGTCCTATAGCTCTACGTCGCCTTTGAAATCCTGAATAGGGGTAGACTTCCTCTTCAAGTTCAGTCGCGTATGGTTAAATCTGAGCCAGAGTTTGTCTCCATTTTAAACAAAAATACTTTTCTTGTACCTCAACATATTCCCGAAGCACTTGGTTGTCTTATCTGTTCTATCTTTTTTTAATCAGTCTGCAGTCCTTGCGCTAACTGACAGTTGAATATTTCACACAAAAAATATAACTGGTTTGCTGTTAAACGCTCACAAAAAAAAACACAGACCACTAGAAATATTTATCTCGGCTTTATACAATAGGATAGTCAGAAAGCACACAGTTTAAACTGTATATTTACACTGTTCAACCACGACGCCAGACTCTGGAAGGCAGCAATGCATCCACGACATATTTAGAGCACGCAGTTTAACATGGATACATTAGAACACAGACCATAAAAGATATGCGTAGTTCCGCATGATACACAGTTAGGACTTCTTTGAAGGAGGCTCTCACCTTCCACCGCTCTCTGGGACACAGCCTAGCGGCACACGTGTGGTTTAGACGGGAGTACATCTTATGCGAGTTCCTTGTGTGGCTGCATTGTTTGTAAATGGTATGTATGCGTCTTCAACCATGTAGATGTAGACGCAGTGCTTGGTTCGAAACGGTTGTTTTTTTTATGCGTATGTCAATAACATGGTCAGATGCGTCTATATTTTTTGTGTTGATTGTTTTGATGATTGCCCGTAGATCAATCCATAGACAGAACTTGGTTGTCAGAAACTCACGGAGTCGCACGTCGTGCAAGTGAAGCTGTTTGCACACATGGTTTGTGACTGGATGTGCGTATCTTCCCCCACCAAACAATCGTCTGGCCAAGTCAAAATACTGAGATGGAAGGACATTAGTCAGGTTGATTGAAGCTCCAGTCGTACCTGTATCAACGTGACGAACAGTACAGGTGACTGTCTCTGGGTTGAAGTTGGCAAAGGTTATAGGCCTCTCGTAGACCGTCCATGTAGGTGTACAAATAAACAGAACCCCCTTCAGTGCTTTTATTGGACCCCTCAGTGTAAAGGTCCATTCAGTTGCTGCCTTGTCTTTTTTATTAATGATTGTAGATTCTTTGCTACAGGCACTAATAAAGTCAAATGAGATGTAGCTGTTTTTGTAAGAGCGGACCAGTTGGTCTGCTAGCGCCTTGTCTGTTACAACATCAAACTCAAAAGCAAGGTTGTGCAGTGAATATGTTGAAGACTTGTCAGTCGACAGAATGACCCATGAACTCTTGTGAAATATTACCTCGTATACAAGATCCCCCTTAATTGCTCTTTGATTGTAGAATCCATGAGAAGTGATAGGATTGCAGTCCAGTGGGATACAAAACCTGTTAGAAAACAAAGCTGCCATTACTAGGTCTGTCTCAGAATAGCCGTCTTCTGGTTTGCTATGGCCAGGGTTGTAGTGCATTCTGCAAATACGTTCCTCTAGAGATTGTATTCCTTGGTACACTCTGTCTTCTCTTTAAGTAAAGGCAGCCCTGTTGTATAGCCATGCAATGTCAGTGCCACCCAGGGAAGTCGTTACTGCATGTATCATTGCTCGACCCACATTGTCAACGACTGTTGCTCTGGGGTCAGACGATTTGATGACAATGTCTGCACTCAGTTTCACGGTCCCAGGAACCACACAATCGTCTGGACCCAGAGTGGGAAATGGCATGGAGACGCTGTCATAAGTGCTCGAGTTGTCTGGTTCAATGATAACAGACGAAGAAAACACAGCACGACGAACAGCTCTTCGAATGCCTTTCAGACCACAAGACTTAATGTCTTGCATCCCAACCTCATCTCCATATGTTGCCATTGTGGGGCTTGTCTATATTCTTTTTTTTTTGTAACTAAAATTTAGCCCTGTCTCTCCCAGCAAACCCCCTTAGGCCTCTCACTCAACACTTTGATAAATTCTCAATAAACTCTCAGCCAAGTGCCAACTAATTCTCAACTAACTCTTGATAAACTCTCAGTCAATTCTCAATAAACTCGAATTCCCAAGACACGAACATCCAGTCACTATTAAACATTCTCTGCATGAGGTTTTTTTCTGATTGTTGTATCTCATTCAGGACAAAGAGAGATCATAATCATTCTTTGTTTATCCCAATGCAAGCCCAGAAGGGTCTCTCTTTTTTTGTTTGGGTCCCTAGATTCTGTGCAGGTTTTGAAATAAATAGCTCTAAGCAATAATGAATGCTGATTGTTTGCCAGATCTTGAAACCAGAAAGAAGAATCCATATGAATATTTTCCCTACTTTGATAGCTATTATACTGGGAGGGAGCCAGAGTACCAAAAGGCCGTAGAAAGACATGTTTTGATGTTTCCAGAAAGGCCTCGAGTTAGAAGGAATGGGGAACGAATGATGTATATGGTTGGCACCCTCCTTATCCACTTCTAACAAGAGATTATAGCGACAATATTAATCCAAAAGCGGTTCGTCCAGTAGAGATTAGAAAGAAGAATCCGCTTGAATAATTTCCTGATTTGGGCCCTAATAATAACATGGAAGAGTTTAAAAAGGCTGTTAAAGAACATGCCAGGTGGTTTCCCCATAGGCCTAGAGTTGTACTAACAACAGACCAAGATGGAAACTTTGATAGATATCCTGTCTATAAAGGAGAACCATATTCACTTCTGATACAGTTCTGGTAGTTTCCTTATTGATAGCCTCAGACTGGTAAATTTTTTGAATGTTTTTTGTTAACAACAACAATGGACGCAGATTGTATTCCTAATCTAGAAGCAAGAAGAGCAAATCCTTTAGAGTATTTCCCCTACTTTGACCAGTCGTACAACGGAGATGAACCAGAGTACCAAACGGCTGTAGAAAGACATTCTAAAACTTTCTAAACAGACCTCGTGTTCGCAGAAATACGTACATAAGATGCGGGGTTCCTGAGAAGGTAGATGAATACGCTAAACCCAATCAGGCTCCCTATCCCCTTCTGATTCAAGACAAAGACAATCTTATTGATCCAGCCGTAGTGCCTCCTCTCAACATCAGAAAGATGAATCCTCTAGAGTACGTCTGCGATGATTCCACCAGCTGCTACGATAAATCCTTTATAAAAAAAAAACAGCAGATGAACACGCAAAATGGTTTCCTCATCGGCCCAGAATCACAACAAAGTATCACCAGGGGGGCGGTTATGAAATGCCCAGCTACGAAACGCTCATCTACGAAGGAGATCCCTATCCAGTAATAACATGTAAACATAAGTGGTGGTAAGTGTTTAGTGTTTTTTTTTTGTACTTTTCTCTCTCGTGTCTTATCTTATCACTCAACCCAAAGTTAATCAGCTGAAGTTAAAAGGTGGTCAAGTCAAAGCAACCCAGGTGGTGAAGTTAGTTGAAAGTTAATCCACAATTGGCTGAAGGTAGACAAAAAAAATTAGTTAGGCCAAAGTCAATAATCTGCCAAGGTGGAAAAGTCAAGTAACTATTTCTCAGTTAACCGTTAGTCAACCTGAATAGAATTCTGAGTTAACTATAACAGAATTCTCAACTAACTCTGATAGAATTCTTAGTCTAGTCTTGATAGAATTCTTAGTCAAGTGCTAATAAACTCTCGGCTAAGTGTTAATAACCTCTCAAGTCTGACCTGATAGAATTCGTAGTCTTTAGTCAAGTTCGTTACCTACCTCTTGATAGAATTCTTAATCAAGTCTGATAGAATTCTTGATCAACTAACTCTAATAGAGTCCCGGGCAAGTTCTCAATAAACACTAATAGAATTCTTGATCAACTCTCAGTCAAGTGTCAACTAACTCTGACAGAATTCTTAGTCAAGTCTGACAGAATTCTTAATTAACATTCGATAAACCCTTAATTAACACTTGATAGAAGTCTTGGTCAAGTCTGATAGAATTCTCAGTCAAGTTCTCAGTCAACTCTGATAGAATTCTTAATTAAGTGTCAACTAACTCTGATAGAATTCTCAGTTCAACACTGACAAAGAAATCCATCAAAGGTTACTTTGTGTGTCAGCCAAACTCTCAGTTAAGGCTGCCTTCAATCCAGCCAAAGTCAAAAAAAAGTTTAATTAAGTTAAGCAACAGTCTATTAAAGTTAATTAATAATTAGTCGAATGTAGTCAAAAAAAAAAAACAGTTATAAGATCAGAGTCAATCAATAATAATTTGCTGAGGTAGAGAGCCCTAAAAACTAATCCAGTCCAAAGTAAAACAAAAAACACCCCCAATACTAAAGTTGATCATCTAAAGTTAGCCTGTTAAAGTTTAACACTGGAGTTCATGGAGTTCCCATCCAAAGTTAAAGTTAGTTAGTTAAAAAATCAGCCAACTAAAGTTAAAGTTACCCCAGTTAAAGTCAAGTCCTAAAGTCCAGTCCAGTCAAAGCTAAGTCAAGTCTAAAATCAAAGTCAAGTCCTAAAGTCAAAGGGAATGTTCAGTCCAGTCAATAATTTGCCGAAGGTAGAAAAGCCAATCAGTCTAAAGTCAAAGTCAAGTCTTGCCTAAAAGTTAAAGTTAATCAGCGAGTCTAAAGTCAAGTCTAAAGTCAAGTCTAAAGTCAAGTCTAAAGTCAAGTCTAAAGTCAAGTCTTGTTTAAAAGTTAAAGTTAATCAGCGAGTCAAATATCAACACTGATAAGCATTGATTTTGAATTAATTAATTTTTGTCGGCCAGAATTATCACCTCTATTTAAATTTATGTACTGTTGAAAATTCAACAGTTTTAACATATGAATTTTCAACAGTACATATTTTAAATAGAGGTGATAATTCTGGCCGACAAAAATTAATTTAATTCAAAATCAATGCTTATCAGTGTTGATATTTGACTCGCTGATTAACTTTAACTTTTAAACAAGACTTGACTTTAGACTTGACTTGAATAGCTCAGTGGTAGAGCGCCGGACTCTTAATCTTGGTGATCATGGGGTTGCGGGTTCGAATCTCCGCCGGGCCGTTTCGGTACAGAGGGATTTTACCCTCGTAGTTAACATTGGTTCTAACTCTGTTTCCCATACAGTCCTTCGAATGAGACTATCAACCGAGTTCCGTGTGTGAACGCACGCATAACATCTTGCACACACGTAAAATCCCATCACCAACTTTCGAAAGAGTAAGTCAGTTTGGCCGTTGGTATAGATGACACGTTACACATAGCATGCACCTTCCCGTAGCTGGAGTGTGGCTACCTTATCGGCGGGATATAAAACGGTCATGCACACAAACTCTGCTCCCTTTGCTGGGTAGATGGGATGAATCCTTGCCTGTCTATACAGGGAGTGTCCACAGGAGTACCAGCCTGTCTATACAGGGAGTGTCCGCAGGAGTACCAGCCTGTCTCTGCAGGGAGTGTCCAAAGGAGTATCATCCTGTCTATACCGGGAGTGTCCAAAGGAGTAGCAGCCTGTCTATACAGGGAGTGTCCAAAGGAGTAACAGCCTGTCTATACAGGGAGTGTCCAAAGGAGTATAACAGCCTGTCTATACAGGGAGTGTCCACGGGAGTATCAGCCTGTCTATACAGGGAGTGTCCACGGGAGTATCATCCTGTCTATACAGGGAGTGTCCAGATGAGTATCATCCTGTCTATACAGGGAGTGTCCACAGGAGTATCATCCTGTCTATACAGGGAGTGTCCACGGGAGTACCAGCCTGTCTATACAGGGCGTGTCCACAGGAGTATCAGCCTGTCTATACAGGGAGTGTCCACAGGAGTACCAGCTGTCTACACAGGGAGTGTCCACAGGAGTATCATCCTGTCTATACAGGGAGTGTCCACAGGAGTATCAGCCTGTCTATACAGGGAGTGTCCACAGGAGCATCAGCCTGTCTATACAGGGAGTGTCCACAGGAGCATCAGCCTGTCTATACAGGGAGTGTCCACAGGAGTACCAGCCTGTCTACACAGGGAGTGTCCACAGGAGTACCAGCCTGTCTATATAGGGAGTGTCCACAGGAGCATCAGCCTGCCTATATAGGGAGTGTCCACAGGAGCATCAGCCTGTCTACACAGGGAGTGTCCACAGGAGCATCAGCCTGTCTATACAGGGAGTGTCCACAGGAGTATCAGCCTGCCTATATAGGGAGTGTCCACAGGAGTATCAGCCTGTCTATATAGGGAGTGTCCAAAGGAGTACCAGCCTGTCTACACAGGGAGTGTCCACAGAAGTTACAGCCTGTCTATACAGGGATTGTCCACAGGAGCATCAGCCTGCCTAGATAGGGAGTGTCCACAGGAGCATCAGCCTGTCTATACAGGGAGTGTACACAGGAGCATCAGCCTGTCTATACAGGGAGTGTTCATAGGAGTACCAGCCTGTCTATACAGGGAGTGTCCACATGAGTATCAGCCTGTCTATACTGGGAGTGTCCACAGGATTATCAGCCGTCTCTACAAGGAGTGCCACAAGAGTATCAGCCTGTCTATACAGGGAGTGTCCACAGGAGTATCAGCCTGTCTATACAGGGAGTGTCCACAGGATTATCAGCCCGTCTATACAGGGAGTGTCCACAGGAGTATCAGCCTGTCTATACAAGGAGTGTCCACAGGAGTATCAGCCCGTCTATACAGGGGTGTCCAAAGTAGTACCAGCCTGTCTATACAGGGAGTGTCCAGATGAGTATCATCCTGTCTATACAGGGAGTGTCCAAAGGAGTACCAGCCTGTCTATATAGGGAGTGTCCAGAGGAGTATCAGCCTGTCTATACAGGGAGTGTCCACAGGAGTATCAGCGTACGTACGCGGAACAAAAAGAAGTGTGATCACCTTTAACATCTGTATTGTTGCTTACTGCAGATGATTTCCAGTGTATTCCAGTCCACACGATTAGAATCCTATTTTGGAAAGACAGCTTTGTCTATAATGCCAATGTAAAACAGTCATTATCCTCGGTGAAA
>JAFLJL010017606.1:51248-58748 GCA_018398815.1 Conus ventricosus | reverse complement strand
TAGTGTTCATACACTTTCCATGATTTGTATGGAAAATGCCAGTGGAAAAAACGTTACTTAGCTCCAAGACCAAATAAAAATATCAAACAAATTAAATCACTACAAAAGATGTGCTTTGATTTCATATGGGACAACAAACCAACAAAAGTTAAAAAAAATCATATTCCACGTACGACATTGAACACGGAGGACTAGGAATCCCAGACATAAAAACTTTTATAAAGTCATTAAAACTAGCATGGATAAGAAAGCTGTATACTGGATCTCAAAATGGAAAATACTAATTCAGACGCTATGTCCAGAAGTAACAATCTCAGTAGTTATGGAGCAAAACGCTACACTAACAGCCGATGTAATTTTTTCTGGAGAGATGTATTTCTAGCATTTGCAGATTTAAATACTAATATTGATTTGAATGAAAGCAAAGAAATTGTATCTGAACCTATTTTTTACAACGAGAAATTTAAAATCGACCAAACATATTTCTTCTGGAGAAATTGGGCACTTAACAATGTTTTCCTTGTAAAAGATATTCTAAAAGAAAGTGGTGATTTTTTAAGCTGGGAGGATTTCTGCAGAAAATATAAAATAAATGTGAACTATCTACGTTACGTCAGTTGTTTACAAGCAATAAAAGAATACATGAGAAAAAGAGGTATCAAAGTAGACAGCAACGTTGGATATCAACATCCAAAAGCACTTCAAATAGTATGCAGTGTTAAAAAAGGTTCAAGATTATACTATAATCATCTTCTGAAAATGCAGACAGTTTTTGATATAAAACCGTTTTAAGAACTGGGAGAAAAAAATTGATACTTTGGTTGACTGGAACGTGGTTTTAAGTTGGCTAATAAAATAAAAGAAATAAAATTGAAATGGTTTCAGTTAAGAATTTGTCATAGAATCCTTGTTACAAATGTTGTTTTGAAACAAATGGGGGTAACTAAAAATGATAGATGTACTTTTTGCAATAGCGAACGAGATTCTATCCATCACTATTTATGGCTATGTACTTACTCTAAAATTTTCTGGCAAAATCGGAAATGTTACTTAAACAGAAAACCGCACACCATGTGCGCATGTCATTTAACGTTGAACTAATATTGTTTGGCACTGATGAAATAACTCAAACGGACGAAATATTCAATATTATTATACTATGGGCAAAATATTTCATCTACAAATGTAGATTTAATCAAAGTAAAGCCTAGACTAAATTTTTTCGTTGAAGATTTGAAAAGAAACTATCGTATTGAAAAATATATATATAGCTCCGAAATGCGCCTGTTAGAGTTTGAAAGAAAATGGGCACCTTATTCAGGTCTGCTTGAGGAGTAAATGCCGAATTCTGTCAAAATATGCCTTAAAAAAGTGGAAATCGTCACAAAGCCAGGGTTGTTGTACACTTTGTTTCCTAAACATGTATATTTACTTATTTATGTCAATTATACTCAGCAATTAAATATAAGCGGTACACATAAGAAGCAACAACTTCAGCTAAATGCTCCTGATTTTCTTTTTTTCTTTTTCTTTCTGTTCCTTAATGTTTCTTCAATACTAAGTAACAACCGGCAAGAAATAGTCGGACACCCATAAGCATTGTAAAAAGATAGGGAAGGGTGAGCATATGAAGGGGGAGTGGGATTAAAGAGAGAATGAGACTTAGAGTGAAGTTTGAGTGTAAGGGAAGGGAGGGATGGGTGGAGGGGTGAGGGGGGGGGGGGGGGGGGGGGGAAGAAAGAAAGAGAAGGGGAAAAAAAAGAAAAACTTGCGAAAATGAGAACTCCTGAAATCAATTGAAATGATGAAATGATGTATCAAAGCAATGTATGGTGACTATTGTTTTCTGTTCATATTATTGACATTATCACCTGTGTTAAACTCCATATTCGTGGAAATCACTGGAATATGCATGTCTTTAATATGCCTAAGTTGTATTCGAGCAAAGAGAATGTAATGCAAGGGAGGAGAAAAATTGAAATTAAAAAGGAAAAGACAGGGGCAAAAACAAAACAAAAGAGGAAACGTGGATGCATGTGCAGGTATATGTTTATACATGCTTGTGTTTTCTGTTCCATTTTTCACAATAGATAGAAATATTTATGTATTGTCAGCTTAATGTATGTGTGAAAATGTCTGCGCACTGTCCTCTTTATGCGCATATGTATTTCTCCTGTTAGCTGAATAAAGCGTGTTTCTCGAAAAAAAAAAAAAAAATCAAACAAATGTGCTAGGTAAAAAAATGTATTTTTATGTGTTCAAAATTAGGATTTCGTTGAGCAATGTGGTGATTATTTTTATTATAGAATCAGGGATAAGAGGTGATGAGAGTGCTAAACGTCCATCACTAATGGGCTTTTCTCTCTTGAGTCAGGCTATGTAGGAATATGGTAGGAAAAAAAGATCACCTCACATTTTTTCCTAAACTTCAGACGACGTACCACAACACAGCCATATTCTTATAGTTCAATCAGACACTCCATGATCTGCTAGTTAAAAACCACGACCCCACTTTGGTCTCAGACTCCCTGGATCAAATCGAATCCGACTGCGCCAAGCCCAGCAACTGGATTTTTTTTTTAAAAAGGAAAGAAGAAAAGGTTCGTTTTATTAACTGCACAGTATCACGGTGACGCTGTTACATTTGTGTTCACTGGTTACTTGGAAAAGATAAGGAGCAGGGCTGGGGTTTGTGTGTGTCCTGGAGAGACTCTCACTTCAGAAAACAGAGGAAGCAGTGGCGATGATATGTCCGGAGGAAAGGGGGTAGGGGGTGTCGAGTCTCTTCGGGTCCACCTTGAGATGTGAACCTGCATAGGTAAGGCTGTAACTGAAGAATGAGTTCCCCTGATCAGGGCCAGTAGATTTCCAAGCACGACTATCACTTGGACGTCACCCTTCCAGTGCCATTAAAGAAACAGTTAGTGTGAGAGAGAAAATATGATAAAGAGCCGACGTGTCAGCTGTCAGTCACAGTATTTTTGCTATGTTTTGAGGAGAAAAGAATGTGCATGGTTGTAAATATTAGAACGCACACTTCGAGTTATTCCTTAGACTGGAGAATGATGTAGTCAGTTGTTTTGATATACACAGCTTTGCACATGACATTATCTGTTGTGATATTACCTTTAGAAGAACTCGCTCAGCCGCGCTCTCTCTTTTCGCCGAGAACTGGTAAGACTTTGTATAGGTAGGGGAGGCTTGTCACAATAATCTAGTGGGGTTTTTTTTGCACCGTTTCCTTCTTCCTAATTGTGATCTCTGTTGCTATTGATTTCGATCGATTGTTTGCGCTGATCAAAGGTCTTGACGGAAGAGCTAATTAGTGTTTGTATGGCCAGCTATGAATGGGATTCCCAGAAAAGTCGACCTTCTAATGTTGGGAGAGAGTGAGAGAGAGACAGAAGGAGAGACAGAGAGAGAGACTTACTGCATTCAGTTCTGTACGAAGGCCAATCCCCAAACATCACGCATCTTGTATCATCTTCGCCACTCGCCCAGTCATAGAATCCACTAATGCTCCGGCTATCGGACAGAGAATCACAAGTATACTTGTATGTGTGTGTGTGTGTGTGTGTGGTGTGTGTGTGTGTGTGTGTATGTACGTGTCTGTGTGTGTATATATGTATGCATATATGTATGCATGAATGTATGTATGAATGTATGTATGTAGGTATGTATCTGACGCATTCTGCTCCCCTTTTCGCAGTGCTGCAAGCAGCGGTGCTAGTCAGCGGTGGAGGCTGAAAGCGATAAGTGACAAGCATACAGACACTTCGCCAACACACTAGGCGCATCACACCAACCATTGAGACAACACACTTCCCTGTCAGTAAATAGCCTCTCCACAAGCAAGCCTTCCGAGTGCCTCCTCGTGGCCACACACGTCAACTGGAAGCGTAAGGACTCAGGCTAAACTACAAGGGACTCGGAGGAAGTCTAGTCCCCAGACGTGTGGCATGCAGGCCCACCGGCATGTGGATACGCCCTGGTGCCCACGAACCAGATTTCCAGCTATGGGTCAAATAGCTTCACTGCCGTGTGGATTCCCGGGAGAGACAAAGGCTAAGGGAGTAAACCATGATAGATAATCCGGAGTGGCGTCCCAAGGCAGTTGGTCACCATGACACCTTTCGGCAACTCCTGCAGCTGCATTGACACCATACTGTACTGGCTTGTCCTTTCTGTTGGATCCTATCAGCAAAGTCGAAAGGGGGATTTTGGCTATTGGGCACCTCACACACATCGCCCAGGCCTGCGCCTTGGAGAGGTCACGCCAGTGCCACTATCCAGCGACGCAAGGTCAGTCAAATATTCTTATGGTAAACTAACACCATTATCTAGGTCAACAGGTCAGTCAAACCTTTTTCTAGTAAAGTAACACCATTATCTAAGTCAACAGGGCATAAAACGGGGAACTTTCTGGTGGAATATAAGTACAAAAATGCAAAAAATTCTTTTCTGTTTCAAACAACAATTTGTCAGTCAAGAACACAAACAAATTAAGAATCATCACTTAAATTCATTTAACATATGGGAACTCTTTCTTTCTTAGACAAACCACTCCTCCTGACCGCGTTCCCAATCTTGAAAATTTAACAGCAGATCTACAAAATGCAAAATACTTTATAACCAGTAAATAGATCATCACGATAATCTTCAATGAATGTTTCAATTAAACGGACAAATTTAAACTGATAAAGAAATGAAATAGAATTGGGATCTCCAAATTTAGACACCAAACCATTTACAGTCAAAGTTACAAAGGAAACAGATTTATGTATAATTGAATACAATATTCTTCGTATGCTCACACGTGCAAAGCGTCGCTAGCTCTGCCTGGCATGACTGACACACAGAACACTGCTCACACGTCACACCTCACCGGAGACCGGAGAGTCAGTGTTAAGTCACTGGGGTTCCCGTTTTTAGAATTCTTCAATGTTAGACAGATTAGATTACGTGGCCGGTGTCGTATATAATACTGACGCCATGGAATTGTATCGCAGCAATAGCATTTTACGTGAAATATTGTTGCAGCGACAATATGTTCTGGAAAAAATTGTTGCGCGACAACTTTTCACGAAAAATGTCCTATAGAATATTGTAGCTGTCCATAAAATACTGTCGCTCGAAATTTTGCGACAGTTTTTTGGGACAGGACACTGTGAAATATTGTAGTCAGTGAATGCTGTCCCTTGCGACACATTTTCACGTTAAATCTTACTGCTAGAGTTAACATTTCCTGTGAAATACTGTCGCAACATTAATGTTTCACAGCGACGATATTTTCTGCAAAGTAAAAAAAAAAAAAAAACGTCGCCGCGGTTGAGTATCAAAATATCACAGAAAATAATGCACCCTGCCATTGAATAAAAAAATTGTCGCAAGTGATTTTTTATCATAAATATTTTTAACGAAAGTCAAATTTCCATTCGTGTGTGTGTGTGTGTGTGTGTGTGTGTGTGTGTGTGGTGTGTGTGTGTGTGTGTGTGTGTGCTGTGAAATGTGATGTCTTTATCAATATCATAGGCCTAGGACATTCGCACAACGAAAGTAGGGGAAGACTGGGTAAGTTAGGACCCTGAGAAATGCAGCCCTACCTCCTTCACTAATTTTACTTCACTCAAGGTTAATTATTTGTAAAGCTTGCCATAAGAGCTTCATATAGTACAGCCATCAGTGGCTATCTTTATTTTAAAAAGTTCTATGTAAGAAATCATAAAATTCTTGAATAAAAGGAAGCCCACTTAGACATCATTTTGGGTTAAATGGGCCAGGGAGTGGTAAATATTGGGCCACGGGCCTATATCAACAGACACGCAAACCAATATTGTTTGTCTGTTTGCCATATAAGATGTGTGAGCTTGTTTGATAATCCATTTAAAGGCACCTAAGGTCTCAACACATTCATAAACTAAACTTAAATTATCCCTAATTGTCAGAACAGAAATACAAACATAATAGAGTCTAAAAGCTAATACAAGCCAAATCGCAGAACAGACAGTTTCAGTTGTCCCTTCAGGAAATGTTGAAGTTTTCAGACAAGCGCGAAGTACTCGCCGGGTTGCATTCCACCGTATTCATAAGCAGTAGCCATCGTGGAAAACAAAATGGTACAGACAAAATTATTGTCTTACAGCATTTATAGCATATCGATGATTCTGACAGCTTATATCCAATCCACATTTCTTTTCCCCAAACGTTTTTAAGCCTGCCATCACGTCCTCCCCAGCAACTTCTTTTATTTGGTAAATTATTGTATCTAATTAGCCGCAATTCTTAAACATTCAAAGATTTTGGTCAAAAGAAGCGACTATATTGTCTATGCTCTACTTTTCTACTACATGGTGCGCACGCGCGCGCGCGCACACACACACACACACACACACACACACACACACACACACACACACACACACACTGTGACGTTTTTAATAAGACCCCATTCATGAATGATGGTTGAATGCTCAGGCAAGAACGATAGACCGTAGTAGGAAAGTCAAGCTTTCGTCCACACCCTTCACTTTCTTTCTATAGATGGAACAAGAGGTTTGATCTTTGATACAACAACTGAATTTAATTAAGTATGAATAAAGATGATGGTGATCTGCAATGAATATGTCGTATAGTTGCTTTGAGTGTTGATGTCCGCTTGTTCCCTATGAAATGAATCACATACAAAAGAAATAAATCATGCACATATACTAATAACAACAAAGTCTCTGTCCCTCTCCTCTTTGCTTCTTGCAGTAGCACAAATATCAACTGTCCGCTCGTGCTACAAAATATCTTCCGGAGGACACACACAGGATATAGTCATACACAAGATAATATATATAAAAAAAAATGTCTGAGTGTGTTATGGCGTGCTTTGATGTGGAGGGATGTGTTTATGTAATTGCCACTCAGCTTCACGGAATCGTGTAGCGTTCCGGAGTTCCGCTGACGTTCACAACTTTCTTCCAGATCCCAGCAAGGTTGACACTCCAGCACGTTCCTCTCGACGAAGGATGTAGCGGGATAAAGATGTGTGCCGAAGAGGGATGAAAAGAGTAGCAGGAGTGGTAGTAGAAACAGGAACAGGAATACAAAAGTTCAGGAATACAGGACCTGCAAGATAACAATTGTCTTAGATCTTGCACTTTAGTGGCACATCACTATCCCACACATTACACGCTCTAAACACACTTTACAATTGCACTAGCTTGTTCTATCATTTACAATTTATTTCCTTCAAAAATTGCTTCACGATAAAACTCGTTAACAGAGAAGGAAAAATGTATACGAATATTCCACTCTGCCTTGACTGAGTTATTCGCCAAGGCTTAATGCTTGATGAATTACGATTATATTTAATCCTTTTAACAGATTGAATCAAATGGCGTCAATCTTCATATTATACAGATCACTTAGATCCGAGAAAAATGCTTCGTTCGTAACTCGAACTCGTTTACGACTCTTTAAATAATAAATCTGCATTCACACAAATATCACATC
>JAFLJL010017606.1:11248-46248 GCA_018398815.1 Conus ventricosus | reverse complement strand
AATGTCACGGTAATGTCACGGGGGTTATTTTGTGGTCACCTGACGGCACCCAGTTGACCAGAGGGGAAACCAATGGGCGTCGTGCCGCCAGGCGACAGCCCGCGCGTGAGATTAGCGCTGATAAAAGTGAGGGCGGGCTGCGCTCGGATTCTTTTCGCGCTGAGCGACAGGTGTGGCGACGGGTGTGGCGGCCGCGCGCCGTGTGACGTTGAGGCGGGATCGCTGCGGGACTGGCACGTGGGTATTCATTATTTTACAGGTAGGAGGAGGGTGAAGGGGGGAAGGGGGCGCTGCTCAGTCACCGACGACCAACCGCCGACCGCAGGGGACATTTAAAAAAAAAAATATCCAAAACTAGACTTATGGACAGCCTCTGCAAAAGAAGTAAGTAAAGACCAAGGTGTGCAGTCGCCATCCAAAACATTCTCTTGGTTAAAAATGATGTTAAGACTGGTACATTTATTGATAAAAGGTTCTAATTCGGCTTTTATGGTGTCACATGGGTTGAATACATGGGTCAGGTTAAACATTTGTCCACAGGGGCAGGTGATGTCAGCGAATTTCCCCCTGTAGCCGTGTGTCCTTAGCCTAAAAATCAGATTTTGTATTGGTCGGGGGACTGCCAGGAATAGTCCCCTTTCACTAATCTGCCGTCAGACTGGTGCGTGCTGGCATATTCTTTCAGTTCGGTGGACCAAGCCTGCACAGCAGCCACTCTGAGGGCGTTCTTGCTTTCCTGGACTGATAACCCGAGATCAACGGGTTGACCTGACTGGCCCTTTGCGGCCAGTTTGGCCGCTCGATCGGCCAAGTCATTGCCGTGGATCCCACAGTGGGAAGGGATCCAGGTCACCGTGACCTGGGTGCCAGAAATAATTATTTGATGAATTAAAATACTGATTTCGTATAAAATCTGTGTTCGATTATGAGTCTTGTTTTTTAGGGCTAAAACAGCGGATAAGGAATCAGTAAATATAATGATGCTGTGTGGGCTGCGTGGCAGGTCATTAATAAAAACACAGGCCTGCAACACCGCCCACAACTCTGCCGTAAAAATTGAAATGTCTTTGTTTAAAATAAAGCTTTTCTGAATTTTCAAAGAGGGGATCACGAAAGCACAGCCAATTTCATTTTACTTACCTTAGACCCGTCTGTATATATATGGAGATGATTTTGTAACAGAGAGATTTTTTCTTTAGCTTTACATGCTATAATGTTAGGTTGTTCTTTTTTACTTATGGAGTGGAGGTCCATGTCCATTTTTGCTTCCTCCATCATTCACAAGGCAGGGGAGTGGGAAGGATGTTTAACTGTGTGACATGATAGGGTGAGATTTCTGCTGCTTTAAATATTTCTTGGGTGGCATCCATAATTTGTCTAACCTTATTAAAAATGCGAGGGTTTTTTTTCTCTATTTTTTCCATTTTAAATTTAAGCTGTTCGTTACTGAAAGTGTTAAAAAATTCAGTGTCTGTAAGATTGGTGCTCGCATAGGTGCGAACAACTGATTGAGCGCATCTTAGTTTTATGACATGGCGAAGCGGTAGCCAGCCAATGTCCCTGTAAAGAAAGTTGTTAACAGCATAGAAAGGTAGACCCAGAGCGATTTTTAACGCTCTGGTTTCTATTACTTCTAATTTTTTAATTAAACTCCTGGGGGCGGTAAAATATACTTCCAGGCCGTATTTCAGGCGAGACCTGACCAGGGCCTGTACGATATATGTTAAAAATTTATAATCCCTGGCCCACCTTTCACATGCCAGGACCTTAATAAAATTTAATGCTGGGTGGACTTTTTGACTAGATGCTCAATATGTTCACCCCATGTAAGTTTTTGCGTTAAAATTACCCCAGGAATTTAACTTTGGTAGATCGGGCTATTTGAGTATCATAAATAAAAACATGTAAATCTGGGACTTTGGTGCGACTAAACACAATAAAAACTGACTTTTCTGGCGATAAGATAAAACCGTTAAAACTCATGTATGCCGTGACCAGGTCAGTATTTCTCTGGTGGGTTTTGAGGGCATTATTGTTCTTAGGCCCTTTCCCCACTTCTGACCAAATGGCAATGTCATCGGCATACATGGTCGTGTTACAGTTGTCAAAAGGTATTTTATTAAAATCATAAAGCATGATGTTAAAAAGTGTTGGGGCAATAACACTCCCCTGGGGCACTCCCATGTCTAACTGATGGGTCTGGGAGAAAGACTGGCCGACTTTAACTTTCATGGTTCTCTGACTTAAAAAGGTTTTAATAAAAAAAAAAATACATATTGCCATTTGTACCAATTTTAGTTAATTTATGCAAGAGTTTACTGTGCCAAACCGTATCGTAGGCACCTTTTATGTCGAAAAAAGTAGCAAAGACTTGTTTTTTCCTTATAAACGCTTTTTTAATATGAGATGTTATTGTACTCACGTGCTCAATACAGCTCCTATTTTTCCTGAACCCAGCTTGAAAGTGTGGTATAACATTGTTTTTTTCTAAAAAGTGTTCTAGTCTGTTTTTTGCCAGTCTTTCAAAGATCTTGCCAAGATGGGGGGTCAGGGAAATGGGTCTGTGGCTCTGGGGATCATGTACGGGTTTACCAGGTTTGGGTATGGCCACCACCACGGCTTCCTTCCACGCTTTGGGAAAAGTCCCTGTAGCCCAGCACCGTTTAAAAAATATGAGTAAAACGGCTAAAAACTCCTTGGGTATTTGTTTAATTACACGGTATGATATTGGGTCAGTACCTGTTGCTTTATTAAGATCTTTGATGTTGTTAATTGCTGAAGTAAGTTCGGATAGTTTAAAGGGGGTATTAATAGCTGAATTATTATCTGGTGGAGGGTCAGGAACTTCTCCTTTCGCCTGACGTCGTTTCTGTTCTTGCTTTGGTAGCCATTTATACTGGCTGGCACGAGCAAAAGTGTTCGCCAGTAGATTGGCCTTTTCTTCATCATTCTTAGTTTGTGTGCCGTTTTTAAAAGTAAGGGGGGATTCTTTAAAAACACCATTGGACTTCAATTTTTTAAGTTTCTTCCACGCCAGAGATAAGTTCTTAAAATCTATGATTTTATCATCCTTTCTAAAATATTTCAATTTCGCGGAGGCAACTGCTTTGTCACTTTCTAACTCTGCTTCTTTTTTTTGTAAGGTAGGGCGGGGTGTCTGTTAAAATCATGGTGGCCTTGTGCTTTTCTTTCACTGCTTTCTCACACTCACTATTCCACCATGGTTTCAACCTGCAGGGCTTTTCCTTATTATTAAAGTGTTTTTTTGGGATAGAAGCATTACATGCATCAAGTATACTTTTCCGTAAATTCTCATAATATAATTTATCTATGTTGTTGTCAGAGAAGTCATAGTTCAAGTCACTATTCAGTATGTTTTTAAAAAGTGACCAGTTGGCACTTTCAAAGTTAAAAGTAGTTTTTATAAGAATCTGTTTTTTCAGTATTGAAAGTAAAAGTTACAGACAAAGTGGTCTGATCTTAGGGGGTCGACCTCCGCGACCCACTGACTAAAAGCAGCCAATTGAGGGCTGACCAGGGTAAGATCTATAGCCGTACGGCAGTGGAGGGGGCTGTCCGGATATCTTGTCGGAGTGCCGTCGTTGAGCAGTACTAATCTAGAGTCCACTATCTCTTGAAGTAGGGCACCCCCTCCACCATGGCACGAGTTCCCTCCCGCTTCCCAGCTGGGTGCCATGCGTTAAAATCTCCGGTGATGACCCAGGCCTGGCCGGGAGGGAGGGTGGTCAACCAGTTTGAGGGGGGAGCCTTATCATAACCTCTAGGAAAATAAACGTTAACTATTTTACATTTTTTGTATCCATCTTGAATTTGGATAACATTATTATATGCAACTGGATGGGCGTTGTTAAAGACGGGCTCAACCTCTTTATACTTCAACCTGGTGCTTATATATGTAGCTGTATATGATTTTTCATGATCACTTACCTGAGGAGGATAGTGAAATCCGTCAATATATGGTAAATCTCTAAAGGTTACAGTGAGCGATTGTAAACACAGGATTTTATACTTACAAGGATTGTTATGTAAGAAATGGAATAGGTAATCTAAAGTCTTTTTAATTGCTCTACAATTCCACTGTAAAATGGTTAGATCCTGATTCCCATGTCTCATAGGATGCTTTTATACAAATAAAAATTAAAATAGTATAAAATACTTTTACAATGAGTAAGTTATCTTTTTGTATTTGTTGTTTTTTTGTGTGTGTTTTTTTAAAATGGTAGTGTTAAAAAAAATTTCATTCAAATTTCCGTCTTCGCCCGGGTTTCCCGGGGGTCCCGCACGCTTTAGGGGCCAGTGCCCGCGACACCCCCGGGTCCAGGGGGGGGCATCTTTGATTTTATTTGGGGTAGTAAGATGCCAGGCTTTTTATTATTTAAAACGGGTTCCTCCCGGCCGAACACGGGCTATTTTAAAAAAGATTTTGGCTAAAAATTTTTCCCTTCGGGAAATTTCTGCAGTCGTTAAAGTCGCCTAAGAACAGAAAAATTTCCCGTTCTAACCCAAACCCCCAAAAACTTTTTTTAAAACATTTTCGGGGGGGACCTTAGAAGGGACATTCTCTGTTCCGAAAAGAAGGTTTTTAACAATGAATTAAAAATGAAACCATCACACATTCTTTTTCCCAAAACCCAAAAAATAACGATTTTTTAAAACAAACATACGTGTGGGGTTATCCGTTTTCAACTAATTTACAAACTTGCTTGTTTTTTTAAAACAATTTATATTTTTTAAAAAAATCCGCACACTTATTCTGACTAATTTCCTAAAAAACTTTGTGAAACAGACGGGACACGAGGCGTGGGATTATAAGACCCCCTTTTGGCTGAAACCTGATCATTAATTTTTGCAGGGACTTACACCCCAGACAAGGGGGCCTTTGTCCATAAAACACGCGCACATAAATTTAGTTCCCAATGACGACAAGACAATTTTTTCTTGAACTTCTCGAGAAATGCAAACTCCCGTTGACAAAACCACGTCGCACACCACTCGGGGCTCCCACGTCGGCAAACCGGTTTCGCCATTCTTTCCGGACTGCCGCACAAAAAGGTTTGTTTTTTGACGTGCTCCGGGTCCCCACTTGTTTTATTTTGTGTTTTTTTTAAAAGGGCTAAAGTTTAGAAAACAGGATCCGCTTTTCAAGACCATAATTTTTATTTTAACTGCTGTTAAATTTGAAAAAAGAACAGGCGAAGCATTTTCCTACCTTAAACCAAAAAGAGCATTGCTTTTCTAGAAGGTGGGGAAAAAGAAAAAGTAAACCCCCAATGTTTTAAAAAAGCACGACTATTTTAAAGTTGTTGTTCAAGGAATAAAAACGTTGAAATATTGCGCAAAAGATATACCGGTTTCAATACATTTTGCTATCAAAAGGAGGGCCTTATAATAAATGGCCGCATTGTTGAAAGTCGGCCAAAGCAAAAAACCCCATCACGCTTAAATTTGTTGGGGCTGCTTAAAACAGCTAAGTCAGTTAAAAAAACAAAAAAGCTTTAAACAGGGTTTATTTTCAAGACGCAGTAAATGGGGATTCGTATGCTAAAAAATTATTCAACTTTCTGTGTGTTTTTTAATATCTTAAAATTTTCCCGAGGAATCAGTAAATGAACTGTTACAAACGCAAACCAAATTAACATCAAAAATTTTGTTTTCGAATTTCTGGAAAAAAAATAAAACTGGAGACCATAAAAAACCGTTGGAGGGATATGGTTCCCCCGACATTCCTTAAAGCCCAAAAACATTTTACGGTTACTAACACTGGCGATTAACCCCAAAAAAAAAAAATCGGAAGTTTGCGAACGCCAAACATTTTAAATGGGAGGGGATTTAAAACATAAATAGGTCAAGACCCTATTTCACGAACTAAACCGAGTTACCGCATAGTGGCGGCAAACAGGCCAAAAGTCTAATATGTTCATGGCAACTGCCCAAAGCAGCGGCAAACAAAAGGAAGTATTTCACTTGGCCCGTGTTGAGGGCACGCCGGGGGCCCTTTCAGAGCAAAATTACTTAGTTTTTGGGGGTTTTACGCTCACCCCAACTTTGGGTGGGTGAAAAGGTTTTTTACCCTCCCCCCCGGTAAACCCCATGAAATTTGCCCCGGAAATTTTAAAACTTGTTACTTCTGGGAAATCTTCCCCGGGAATTTTTCCCAAAAATGGGGGTGTAGTTTTAAATTTTTTTTTGATTTAAAAATTAAATAAACTGCCTTGGAGACGAATTGGCTTCCCCCAACAATTTTCTTTTATACCAAACCGTTTTTTATTTTCTTTTGAAACAAGATGCCCAAAAAAGTTGGGAGAAAGTGGTCAGGGAATATTAAAAAAGCAAAAACAAATATGTCAAAAATGACGCATCCTTTTTTTGGGGGGTTTTTTTTCCAAAGAAGTGCACCGTTTGAAAAAGCCGCTCAACTAGCAAAAAAAAATATTGATTCAAATGTTAAAAAACCCGGTTTGCCCCTTTCATAAGGGGGGGGGGTTTAATAAAGGACGGAAATGAAAAGCTTTGGGGGCACCCTGTTTAGTCACAAACAAGAAGTGGCCCTAGAGTTCACTCTTTTTTGTTTGTTGGGGTTTGTGTGTTTTGTCCCACCCCCCGCATGCCCCCCCCCACCCCCCCCCCCCACGCGCAATCAAATCACCCCAAGTCACCCCAAGTCACTTTTAAGTTCTTACTTAAAAGGTCATCCTCAAGTTATCCTCAAGTCACTTTTAAGTTCTTAACTGAAGTCGTCCTCAAGTCATCCTTAATTTCCCTTACTAAAGGGTCAACCTAAGATCATAACTAAGTCATCCTCTAAGTACAACCAAGTTCTTTTTTAAGTTATCTTATAATATCAAAAAAACAATTTTCTATTTAAGTTATCTTATAATTATCAAAAAAAAATACAATCTATGTTTTTATCTTAAATAGTAGATGTTTTAATATAGTACACACACGCCTCAAAAAAAGCGTCATCGTCGAGGATGTCTTGCTTAGCGTTCTCTGCGCAAGATTGGTTAGCATAGATCTTAAAAAAGTTCTTACTTTCCTAAGCAACTGCATTGATTACAATCTGGTCTATGGAAATGTTTTTTAGACTCCAGTCTTTATTTATTGACTCCTCTTTTTATAATACGCCATGATCTTTTTTTAAAATTCAAAAAAATTTTAAGTTCTTAAAATATTATTACATTTCAAATGGATCAAAACGATCTTTTGTTGTTGGCGGTTCTGGCGTGCTGTTGTCTTCTGTATTTAGTGGTTCAGATTCTTTGACTGCTTGGTTCTTGTTGCCATGGGTTTATATATTTTAAACAGTAATAACCGCCCCCAGCAGCAGCAAGGGCGCCAAAAATGGCAACAGTTTTAGTTCAATATTCCATGAAGACTTTGGCGCTGTAGGTCTTGAATCATATTTGGGGTTTTTATAGCTGGCATTGAATCAAAATTGTTCTGGCGTTTGGCGGTGTTTATGTTTTCATGATGAGTTATATTTTGTGATTGAACTGTAACTTTTTTTTGTTTGTTCCACTCTGCTAATTTTTTTCCTGCTACAAAGCTCCAGGATGAGGTTTTTTTAGTGACCACCCTTTCACCCGATTTAATGTTTTTGATTTTTGCTGATTTTCTGGTTTGGTTACTTTCTCCACCTGATTCAGTGTTTTCTGATTCTGCTGATTTTCTGGCTCGGTCATTTTGAAGGGAAATAAAATCTATATGAATTTAAAAGTAATTAATCCCATGATTAATGGCGATAACAATGTTCCAAATCTGTAATATAGATCACAGCTTAGAGACTCTAATGACTTGTTAAAACTGGATCCTGCGTTAATCATACATAAAGTCTTGTTTAGAATCAATGGAGCAAAATTTACTAACTAGTTTAGTGTACAAACTAAGAACCGTTTGCCCGACACTTTTACCATTCTAGACCCCAGCTGCGCTTCATACCTGTTGTGATACTTAAAATGTCTTGTGGCGACATCTGGTTGAATCTGTTCAATTTCTGAATTCAGTTCCGAGGAACTGTTTTGTTTTTCCACATGCTGCCAAAGATACAACCTCCCTTTTGGGCATAATAGCTTGGTCATCAACTTCTTCATTTGTAAGTCCAAGACGGTTTAGGCCGCTCTGTAGCTCTAGCAGATTTATCGCTGTTCATGTTTTTTATTTTAATTATAATAAATTTTTTTTTTTAAAAATGAGCACCGAAAAAATGTCGCCAACCTTGTATAAACCCTTCTGCTGTTTTGGAGGCTAAGTGTAGGATACCGATGCTTGGTAAAAAGCCTGTTAAGAATTAAACCAGCAGATCTTGGCAAACTAGACTTTGAGGATTCGCAAAGCTGATTGCTAATCATTGCAGCTTCGTTTTCTACGAAAAATTTTCTAGTTAAGCAAGGAATAATTCCAGACAGTATAAATATGTAAAATAAAAAATACATTAAAAAAAATGGGTTCATTCGTAATGATGATAGGTGGGCAGTAGTGAATGCGCTTGCTTTTAGCGGAAGTAATTCCGCATTTAGTAAACTGCGGGATGATGGGGAGAGAAAAAGACATAACAAAGCTATGGAGCAACTAGCCGCAGCACAGGATCGCTATGAAAAGCAGAGAATTGAGCAGTTAGATTTTATTAATAACAAACTGAAAAAACAGGGACATGCAGCTTACACATTTAAAGATGTTGATCAAGCAATAAAAGAATATTATCTTGTAACATTCAAACCAATCGAGACATTGCCCCCACCAAAATTCAGTGACTTTTATCAGCCATCAGAAAACAAAAGATGCAAGAAATCGTGTTTATTGTCTTTGGCATGACCGTCGTGTATTTGTTGCGCATAATATTGGCTGAATAAAAATGAACATAAATCTATTATTCGCCAAAAGGATATTGGAAGGGAATCACAGCAATAAAAAAGCTAAGCCAGCAGCGGGAGTCAGTGAACAAACAGCAAAGGAATGGCTATCTAAACAAGCGATTTGGCAAATTTATTTACCAGCACCAAAACGAATACAGAGACCACACTTTGTGAATACAATACGAACGACACCCATCAAATGGATCTTTATATTTACCCCATGATACGATTAGACGAAAAGATTTAAGTACGCACTCACAGTCATTGACATAGCTTCAAGATACAAGATGCAGAACCTTAACACAAAAGAGGTTTCGTGTTGCTTTTCCAACAACTGTTTACCAAGAGGCCCGTAACTTATCCTCCATTTTTAAAAGTCGTGATGGAAAGAATTTAAAGGCCGATAAATAAAATTATTGTTAAAACCTGGTTACCATAGAAGGGGGCACCCCAAATTTCAAAGCACAGGCTTTGTTAAAAAACTTTAACAAACATTAGCTTTTTTTTTCCTCCAATTAGAACTGATTGACAATTTCGAAAAACCGAATGGTTAGAAGACTGCCCTCATTTTGCGCGCAAGAAAAAGAAAAAATTTTAAAGGGCCCCAAAAACCCAGACAAGCAATAAAAAAACAAAAAATAGATGTTCTGAAGGGGGTCTTTACCCGGCAAAATTTTGCCTTTTGGGTTTTTGAATAGGTCCCTTTATTTACGGGGGAAAGCAAAAGGGGACACCCCATCGGGCAACCGTCCAGTTTGGAGTTTTTGTCCATATAAAATAAAAAGAATTGTAAAAATAAACCCGCCGTGTTTATTTAGAGAAACTGACACAAAAAAAAACCACTCCTAAAAGATCTTTTGTAAAAAAAAAACTAGTATCCCGCCAACACAGTTGTTTTAATTTAATTTACGGTTTTTTCCAATGCCATTTGCTATAAAAAACTCGGGATTAAAAACCCCCTTTTTGTGTTTGTTCTACTAATGACTTCTTTGTTACAACAGTTGTTTTGATCTAGAGATTAGATCGTAGTTTACGTTGTCATGATAAAAAGTCTTTTGAAACAATGTTCTTTGTAGTTGTCAGCGATTGTTTGACTGCAAACACTGCTTTTTCCTTTTGTTTCTTAGGGTTTTCCCTGGCTCGAAATACTGTACTTTTTCGACCAAACCCACAAACTCCTTAATCCCCTTTCAGTAATTATCCTTCATTTTTCCTAAAACCTTCTTGTTAGTAATTAAATGTAAAGGCGATTCTTAGGGTAATCGGTGTCATACCACCCACATCCCTTTAGCTACTTCTTTTTCCCCATGTTTTTATAGATTCTTCATGGGGATATCTATAACAAAAACTTCAGTATCTGTGAAAAGTACTTGGACCGGTATACGAGGGTTTTAAAGTAGTCAAAAAGAAATTCTAACATCAAAAGCTTTGATAATTCAAAAAGGGAAAAACCCAATAAAACGGGTTTGCCCCATTTACTTTTTTTTTTTTCTTCTTATCCCAAAAGTGATCATGAAATTTCTAAAGCCCTGAAAATAGGTTTAGAAGTCAGTTTAATGTTTGTTTTCTTGGGACCAATCTAAATCTTTCGCTTTGGAGGATTTTCCATAGTCTTTCCGAAAAAGCTGGTTCACAGTTTTGAAAAAGTCTTTTTCTGAAGCTTGCGTTTAGTTCTGAGATCATGTTTTCATGATGTATGGTTTCAGAACTGTTCTTGATCGAAAAAAATTAACTTAAACGGGCCAACTTTAACCATCCCTTAAATAAAAATTGTAGAACCCTGAAATTGACAGAATAATTTTTTTTTCCCTCAAAGTTGGGCAAAGTTTAGGGGGTTCTTTTTTTGCCATTTTTTAGACTTTCTGCTGTAACGGAAGTCTTTATGCAGGTCAGGGGAGTTTTGAGGATTTTCTAAGTAACTTCTAATGTATCACGTGTGTTCGGGGCAAATGCCCCCAACCACTTTTAAAGCTTTTGAATGTTTTTCGGATTGCGCTTTTGTGCTTTTAAAGTTTGGGAATGGAAGTGATTGCGCCATTGCCCAAAATACGATTGTTTTCATTTAAATACATAGATAGTTAGGTATTTGTTGTTTTTCTTTACATAAAGATGCGACACCATACTAATTCCCCCCCAATCCGTTTTCAATCTCGAACATTGGGTAGGTCAGGGCAATAAATAATCTGTATCCCCGTAAACTTTTAAAAAGCGTCCCGCTTCCCAGGCGCAGAAAAGTAATGCGCAGGATCCCGGCTTATGTTTTATGAGGTCTTTCTTAATTTTCAAAGCGTCCCCCAACAAACAACATCTGCATCAAGTAGGAGTCTGATATTCCCCCTCTTTTACACTCTAAATTTTGCCAGTTTTGGATGCCGGGGAATTGAATCATGATTTTCCTTTTTCCCTTTAGACTAAAAAGAAAGGGCTTTTGGCGGGAAATGTATCTTCTCAAACCCTTTTCCAATGTTCATGTATCTAAGGGTAAACGCCCCTTTTTTAACAAGAGTTGGGTCAAAAAATTTTTCTGTTATTTGGGGGGACTTTAAGGAAAGAGTGACTCTAATGAACCCCTCAGTGTTGCATAGAGTCAAAAAAGACTGTTATTTAAAGTGAAACACATGTACTTTTCTGTGACTGGCAATTCAGACACCTGAAGGGTTTGGGTTTCTGTTGCCTTTTAAGGAATCTAACCCCCCAAATTATGAAAGAATACAGGCAGCTTCTGTCTTTGGTTAAATTTAGTTGAGATTTCATTTATGTGTGCGCCCCCTAAAAATTTTCCCTAAGTGATCATGGTTCTTTCTGTCGGAATTTGTGGTTTATGAGAGGGCCCAAACCCCATCCAATGTTGGCTAAATCTACTGTTTTTGATTTCCGGCGTCATCATGTTTCAGAAAAAACAATTATTAGAAAAATCATTCGCAAATTTTTTCATGCGCTGTAAAAACTTTAGCCGCATTTGGTCCTCTGTTAATTCTGGCGTTGAATGACGCCATCCCACCGGGCAAAAATGAAGGCAAAAGAAAAATTGTGATTACCACAAAGCGTTTTTTGGGAAATCTCTGGGGGGGGGCCCTTCAAAGGAACAAATAAGCGACTCGAAGTCTGCTAAACCCCTTGGAGAATTTGCATCCTTTCCCCTTCTTAAAATAACTTTCTGCCTTTGGGGGGGTAAATTGTTCTGTATTACAGTCCTGGGCCCATACAATGTTTCTTATGTTGCTTGCGGCTTGAACGATGGAAACCCCTTTTAAACTTTTCTGCGAAATTTTTGTTTGTTATGTTTTTTGAAGTATGCGCTAATAAACTACTCATTGTTCGTATCAATGTGTAATGCGGTAGCCCCGCTGGTGAAAGCATCAGCAGTAAGTCAACATGGCTTTTATCTGGCTCGCCAATAGTTGGCTATTTTTGGACACTTTAATAGGCTGTAGATTTGTTTCCTCATCCCATGTGTAGACATTAACAGTTATTGGTTTGTTTTGTTCTTCAAACTGATCAATTTTGTCCACGCTAACAGGAAAGGATATTCCGCTAAAGTTAAGATCATTGATGTAAGGGTGATAGTTAGACACTCTCTCTGCGTTTTTGCGGGCGTAATGCAGCCTTGCGAGAACACACCACATAAAACATTTGTTGTCTGTATTCTTTATGTTTAGAACTGCTCTTTTCGCTACCAATGCTGGAGGTAGTGGAATGTAAGCCTTGCCTACAATCGGTGCATACTTAGACTGTTTTAATCTGATCTCTAAGACTTCGCCCTCTGACCAACAGAGCCTCTCATTTTGGCTTCTTCAGCGGCCACATCAAACTGTGTAAGCAGTTGGTCTGCCCAACCAGGTGTTAAAGTCATTAAGAGAAAGAATAGTCTGTTGTTTAGTCGAGACCCAGACTTCTAGATTTTCTTCATTTATTGTTACATAGTCGATTAAACAGCTAACATTACTTTAACCAGTGGGTCTATTGTTAGTTTACCTGGAACTTGAGAAATGCATGAACAACGCTTGCCTGTACGCTTGCTGAATCATTAAAGCTATTTAGATTGAAACGCTCTCCTCGAGCATTCCTTCAAACAATTCGTCCGGTCCTTCTATTATCTTATCCATGCTGAGTTTCTTTTCTAACTCAAAATATTTATTTAAATCAAAAAAATAATTAATCAATATCGATGGTCTTTTTATGCTTAGACTCATAAACTAAAGTATAACACCTTTGGCGTTGTTAATGTGAGCTGTTTAGAGCAGAGTTTAATGTTTCGTTTACTTTTTTTAACATTCCTTTTTTATCTGTTTCGGCGTTGGCTGTTGAGAAAAACTTGCCCTCGCTTTTTTGAAGATCAAACTTTTGTCTTTTATAGTCATTAAAATCGGCCTGTAGACGACAAAATTCTTCATCCGTGATGTTTGAGTCAGCTAGTGCTTTATTTATTATCAGATTGAAGGAACTAAGTTTAGCTGTTATTAGTTGAACCATGGCTGTGTGCTTTTGGAGTTAGTTTTTATTTTTTTGCTAGCAGCACCTACAGCTAATGAGCACAGGCCGAGAGCTAAAGACAACCCCTGAGGTAAAGCTGCGGGTACGCCTATACCGTTGCTAAGAGACCAACACTCGTTCCTGCTGATGCGGCGCTTATAGTCGATGCTCCAGTATTAACATATGTAACAGCATTAAGACAGCAGAATACTTCGTTTGGCTTTGTTGTATTTTGAAAGGTCCTGCTCTAGTTTTTGTTGCATTTGTGTAATGTTTGTTAATCTGAAGGTTTTTACTTCAGCAGCAGAGACGACCCTAGGGTCAATGTTGCCTTCTATAACAGCAGAGTTGCCTACTATCTCTTCTTTAGGTACTTTTGGATAAACCTCAACAGACATGCTTTTTTAAAAATGAAAAAATAATTTAGTATACTGTACTTTTAAATTTCGTTATCTTCATGTTCAGCTGCGCATCATATAATAAAAACAATACACGTTAAGTGGTTTATCGGCCTCTTTTTCTTTATCAATTTGATGTTTATTATGTCTTTAACCTTTCTCCCACTTCTATACAACTTATTATCAGCTGTCGACCTTAGGTCAACCAATAAGCCGTATTTCGTTGTTAAATAATGATCAAGTCTAACGCTGTGAAGATGTAGATCTTTAGACACAAGGTCAACTTTTGGATTTCTACATCTCCCGCCTCCAAAACAGTTTTCTTATTTCATCAAAATGATGATAAGGTTTAAGCCCGCTAGCGTAGATTGGTTAGGACTGCCTCAATTGGACATTGCACTTTCGTTATTTTAGGATTAACAAAATTTTCAGTTTGTCTTTTGAATGGTTCTTCATCTTCGCACGGCAGTAAAATACCTTTAAGCGAATTTGCTGGGCCACTAAAACTAAAATTCCATATAGTGTCTGCCCTGCTTTTGGGATATGTTGAATGATGATGCACTCTTTCGTAATATATTGCTAATCTTGACTTATATTGTTGCTCAATCAGCCCTGCTAATTTTAGGTTGCTAACAACGTCAAACTCTAATCGAGATGTCAGAAATGCTGTACTTTGCTTCGGTGTCTGATGATCTAATAACGCGTTTGTATTCATTAAAAGTTAGTTCATATGTCAATCTGTCTTTTAACGCTACCTTGAAAGTATGGGGCATGCGCTTTTAACAACTCAAAATCTAAGGGTATAGAAAGCGATTACCATACGCATAACTTCAGCTAAAGCCTTTTTGCTGCTTTTAGCATCTGCAGGGACTTCGGCGTCTATTCTAAGTTTTAGTGCTTCTTCATTTTCGATTCCTTGAAATGCAAGATCCTCCCTTTCATTCGCGGTTAGCCATAGATCAGAATAGGTTAAAAATATGTCTGCATTGTGTAAAGAAAATACTTCTTTCCCTCAAGTTTTATAGAAATTTTCTTAACGATTGCCTGCCCCAGATTCTGGACAACTGTCCTGTTTGGGTCTGTTTCTGATTTGAGTTCTATTTTGAAAGTAAGTCGCGCAGAGCCTGGCACAATCACATCATCGCTCCTAGGTCTGGAAATCTAACAGTAAGAATTTGATCCGCATCAATAATAGATGGATTATTTGGAACAGTAATATTCCGTTTATTTCCCTGTTTGCCTTGGGGCTCTTTCAGTTTTCTATACGGGTTGAGAATCGAGCCATATGCTTGTGACATTTTTATAAAACAAAATAAAAAGTTAATTATTTAAAAAATTGCAGGCATTGACTATGAAGATTTAGCTGTTTTGGATGCTGGAGACAACATGAGTGAAAGGCTCCTTTGATACAGCATCGCTCAACGCTCTCATTGCAGCGTGAATTAACAGAAAGTACGGCCGAGGCATTTTACAAAAGTTTAAACATAGAACCTCCCCAATTTATAGACCCTGATTTTGAAGTAAAAGGTGGCCATTTGTTTGTGAAAATCGGCCCCGACCGAGAACAACTTGTTCAGCTTACAGATAAACGAGACCCATCAAAGTTTGTACGCATGACTACAGTTAAACAAGACTTAGGGCGGAAGATCGAAATCGCCTAGGCATTGTTAACCCAAAATCAGCTAAGGAAGCAGCTGATAAACTTCAAAACATGCAACAAGAACTCCAACAGTTCCCCAAACATAGAACTTCAAGATTTAATTCCAATAGCAGACAAAATAACAATGTAATAGAAGAAGCAGAAACCAGTTTTTCAGAAGAAACAGCATTAAAACAATTAATGATCCCCCAATACCCCGCAAGAATTAGAGGTTATTAATCATGCTGTAAGGAAAATTAGAGGCGAATTAACAGACAATTTAGCAAACTGGATGAAGTAGATGAGCATATAAAAGAGAAAAAGAAAAAAACTCGTTGAGGCTGATGACGCCAACTTAGGGCCTGAGGTTAAAGAAAGAATAACCCAAAGACTAAAAAATCTTGAAAAAGAAAGAGCAGCAAGACTAAAAGCGGGTCTAATTGCCGAGACCAATTACGAACTCAAGTGATTGAATAAGAGAAACTATCCAAAGAATTTTATATGAAGACACAACGCTAGCAGAAAGAATAAAAACACATGTTTAGAGAGCAAGGAGTCACATTAGCGAGCGTTATAACGGCCTTAGGATTTGCAATAAGTACACTGGTGATGGCTATTACAGGCGGTGGTGGAGGGCAAAGTTCAGTGCCACCGCGCCATTCCTGATAATCATGGGTAAAAAAACAGCTTGATCATCTTGCAAGTTTATTAAAAAAATTAGCCGGTAAGCTGTAAATGCTTTACCAGGTATATTAGGAGGTGTCGTTAGCTGGCTTTTGTCTACTGCAGGCAAAGTAGTTGGCTTTATGGCCGATGCACTTATGGGCATTAGTTCTCTTAATAGTCGGGTTAATATTTAGTAAGATAAAGGCCGAGTAATCCTAGGCCAGTTAATCCAATAACAAGTGCTGTCTTTTCATATTCATGGTCATTACTTTTTTTGCGGTCTTCAACAGTCTTTGGGCTTTGGACCCTTTGGGGATTGGATGACTTAATCTTGGGTGTTTTTTTTTATTTATTTGATAATTATTACTGGCCAGAATTTATTTCGTTTTCCCGACCTTCTGTTCATTGCCTGCCACATAGATTTCATTGTTGTAGTTTATTATTATTCTACTGGAGTCTAAGGTCAGAAGTAGCATGTATAACCGTGCCAACAGCAAAGTCTACTTTCGATCTTGCGTATTGTAAAACATTTTGGTACCTTTTAATACTTAAAGATACATCAACTGTAGAATTAATGGCGTCCTCTAAATTGCTAAGTATTGTTTTTGTGCATCAAGCCCAGTAGAAGAATCAGTTTGCTCGATCTCGTTTGTGCTTGCGAACCTAGCAAACACCAAACGTAAGTACGTAATAGAGTGTTTTTCGTTCTTTCCCGCTCCAGTTAGGCCTAGAAGTGTCTAAGATAAATGTGTCCATGCTGTTTTATGCTCTTGCTCTATGGACCGAGGTGAACACCTGTGCCTGAAGAGATAGATGTTAAAGGAGGATTCCAGTCATAGTTATACTTTCTGTGACACGCCCCAAAAAATAAGGGGTTGCCTAAGCCATGATTAAGATCCACTTTTGTTCCTAAAGTCTGTCTTAACATTAATATTGAATTCGTTACAAATCCTTTCAAAAGCCTTCATGTCTATTCTGTTGCTAATGGATTAAACGTTTTGTCATTTGGCAATGGTGCTTGCAGTTCAGTCAAAATTACGTCTGAAGGTGTATAGAAATGAAAACTGTACACTGACCTCACCAAAGGATCAGGATGATTTAAGTGATCAGCTACGACACTCCACACCAGTTGATGCACAAGACACAGCAAAGTTAACTGGTTCTGATAAAACTGCATCGGATGACTAAACCACACTTTTGGGATGTAGTCTTTTTTAATAGGGGGTGTTAAGATATCTGCTTAATGAGTACTCACCTTTTTGTGAAAAGTGTCAGTCTGGTTACAGAAATGACAAGAGTATCAGTTGTTATATTTTAAGATTGTAGTGGGGCCCCAACAGAATATTTTGCATCAGCAGTATATTTTAAACGCACTCTTTTTTATTTCGTTTAAAAAATGTTTGTAACAATAACAACTCAAGACCGTCCTTCGTTTTTAGAACATGCTATTGATAACAATTGCGGAGCCAAAATGGTTGCACTTTATGAAATATTCTACAAAGTCGTATGGTTTAATTAACTGAATCAGGAAGAAAAATAAGATTAAAATATTTGACAGGGGAAGAAACTTAGTTAGCAGTTAACAATACCTGATGGTTATTACGGGTTTTGCTCACTAAAAGAAGCAATGAGTAACTTTGACATTACTCTCAAACTTAACAATGCAAATCTATAAAACAATATTAAACATTCAAACTGAGAAGCAAGTTACTTTTTTGATAAAGAGCTAAGCTAAAAAGTTAGGGTTTGGAGCTGGGCACTCAGACGCTCAAAGATTTATTGTTAACCAGACAAAACTACTTATGAGGGGGAAAGTCCGCTCGATCTTGCATTACATTCATTACTCTATGTTCATTTGGATGAGCTAAGCACTGATGAAAACTTATATGATGGAAAAGGGCCCCAAAATGTTCTAAGAGCTCTTCCGTCGGGAAAGCTGCATATTGCGATTATGAAATTATTACAATTCCCTAATTTACAGTTTAAAAAGATTGTTTGTGGGAGGGTCGGATCATTTAATATAAAAATCAAAGACAAATCAGGAAAAGTCGTAAATGTGATAACTGCACATTGTTTTTGGGAAAAAATAATACGCTACTAAAAAATAAAGTCGCGGGGGCCAGAAGAACCGGGAGTTACATTAGCACCTGTGAGGTGTATAACTTTAGAATTAAAAGCCTTGCAGACGTTGCGGACTTTGAACAAATGGTGAGATAGGGACTTTGTATGGGTTTGAGTACACTAAAGATGGCGATTATAAACGCAAAGAGGTTGGGACAAAAAAAAAGTTTCCTAAACTAGAACACTGCGCAATCTAGAAGCAAATAATGTTGGCCAGTATGAATATAAAATAGTTCGAAAACCTGACCTCAATGGCATTGGAACCATATTTAGAATGGACATAAATTTGAATTCATAAGCCATTTTACATTTTTTTTGCCGTCAAAAAAGTTTCAGAAAAGCATTCAACTTGGCCTTTACATGTAAGGGCTTATTTCCGGACGACAATAGTCGGAAAAGATTGAAATAAAGCCGTTATGGGAATAAAACAGTACATCCTCCACAGAAAAGAAACGGTTTTAAAGGATGCTTCTACAAATTACAGTTCATTCCGCAAAATGAAAAATTTGGAGAAACGTTCACAATGATATTTGAATTTCTGTCTTAAAAGATAAGGGAGGGGATGGGGTTGTGGGCGTTAGTGACGTCCTTTTTAAAGGAATTCTAATTAGCTGGAAAACTTAGACGTTGACAGTCTTAAAGTTACTGTCGTCATTCTTCACAATGGCGAGGATATTAAGGTCATAAAACAAGCAAAAAAATCATATTAGTCTAAATAGAAACAATCTTACAGCACTGAATTGGATTTTAAACTTACGCATTTAGGGCCTTATAGGATTTTATTATACTGAACAAGTTTTGACAGAGAGCATGATAAAAACAATAACTGGATTAGATTAAATTTTTAGTTTTAAAACTATGGAGCAGTTAAACTTTATGACAAAAACTCCTCATTGTTCATTAATTTGTGGGCAGACTGGTTGCGGAAAAAAATATTTGTCCTCGACCTATTACAAAAGTTTATCGCTATAATTTTTTATCATATTGTGATTTCCGGCCAACTTAATGGAACAAGCATATCATTTATGAAGGTTTATATGGACAGATGATGAAATATATTTAGTTATCCTAGCAATAAACTGAGTGGTGTTTAGAACAGTTTTTAAATGTTTGAAGGAACGCAGACACTATTTATTATAGGGTGACTGCTCGGGAGAAAAAGACATAGTTAAAAAAAGAAACGCTTTGTCGAAACTAGCTTTCAGTGGAAGGGCATGCTGGGATAAGTGTGTGGATTTTATGTCAGAAATATAACTCGGTTTTAAAAGACTTTAGAGAAAAAGTTAAGACTGTAGTTTTTATTTCCCCATGAAAGACAGAGACGCATTTGATAAAAGTATGCGTGAAAATGATGTTATTGAAAATGGGCCAGGAAAAACACAGGATTAAACAAAAACTGAAATCTGAAAAGTTTTGTAAATTAGTATTGAAAACGGATAACCCCACACAGTATGTTTGTTTGTAAAAAATCGTTATTTTTTGGTTATTGAAAGAGAATGTGTGATGGATTATCATTTTTAATTCATTGTTAAAACCTTACTTGTCAGAGAACAGAGAAATGTCCGTTCTAAGGTCACCCGCCTGAAACTAGTTTTAACTATACTGTTCAAAAAAAGAAACGCAAAATGCCAAGCTGCCGATTTGAAACACAATTTATTGAAGCTCAGTGTGACAACACGTTTAATGTGAAAATGACAAAAACAGGTCATCAGTAGGACAGAAGTCTCCCCTGCAATGCTGTGGTAAAGAACCAGCCCCAGACCCTCAGGGAAATCGGCAGGCCGCTTCCAAAGTCAGTAACGGGTGTGACCCCCTCTGGCTGCAATGGTAGCCTGGCATCTGCGGGGCAATGAAGCAATAATGTTCCTGATTGTCTGCTGTGGGATGGCCGCCCACTCGGCCTGCAATGCCCGGAACAGTTCATTTGGAGTCGCTGGGGCGTTGGCCCTCACTCTCAGGCGTCTGTCCAAAACGTCCCAAACGTGCTCAATAGGATTCAAATCCGGGGAAAGAGAGGGCCAGGCCAGGGTGTTGATGTTGTTGGCGGTAAAGAAGGCTGTGGTCAGGTGTGTGTGTGTGGGGTCTGGCGTTGTCCTGCTGGAACACGGCCCTGGGAGTGGCCATTAGAGGCAGGACGTGTGGCTGAACAATGACCTGGACGTACTGCTGGGCTGTCAGGTGACCTTCCACGCGCACCAGCTGGCTCCTGCCTGTGTTGCTGATGGCCCCCCATACCATGACATTGCCGCCACCATGCGGAGGTGCCTCGTCGACGCAGTTCTGCTGGTTGCGTTCATTAACCCGGCGGTAAACCCTTCGTCTCCTGTCATGGCGCTGCAGCAGAAACTGTGACTCATCCGAGAACCAAACGTGTCGCCAATGGTTCCTCAGTGTCCAGTGTCTGTGTTGCGTAGCCCATTGCAGTCTGGTCTGTCGATGGCGCCCCGTCATTACGTTGCCACGTAGGGGCCTGTAAGCCCTCAGCCCAAAAGCATGCAGCCTGTTCCGGACAGTCTGGTCGGAGATGCGACGGATACCAGCGCATGCCTGGACAGTGGACGAGGCCGGCAGGAAGCGATTGCGGAGATGTCTTAGCCGTATAAAGCGGTCCTGGGCTGGCGTTGTGATATGAGGTCGGCCTGACCTCGGGGCATCAGCTGATGACCCTGTCCTCTGGAAGCGAGTCCAAAGTCGGCATATGGTACTGGGGGAGACATTCAAAGCATGGGCCACATCAGTTGCACTCTGACCAACTTGCAAACGACCCAGGGCGTTTTCTCTCTCTGCTGGGCTCAAACGTAGCATGCTGTTTTTTTGGTACAGTGTGCCTGCCGGTTGCCAAAATGACCCGGCTTTATACTGCACTATGACCATGGTGTGTGTGTGTTCACCACTGAGTTGGGCATGCTTTGCAGGTGAAACAACAGAAGCACAACCCAATGTTTGCACTGTCGCACCTGGCCCACAACACGCACGTGCACATAGTGACAACCGGAATCAATGTTATCCTAGCACGTCGACGTTCAAGACATACATCAGGGCCGGTTTTTGGCGTGTTCTCAACTGTATGGTCCCCCCAGGTGGCAAAATTTCATTTTGCGTTTCTTTTTTTGAACAGTATAGTTTTAGGCGGGTGAGTTAGAACGGACATTCTCTGTTTCTCTCGCCTTGATGGCACTTACCTGGAGCTGCCATGTCGGTCGTCACTTTTTCTGCCACCTTTTTTGTGTTTTGTTTTAGTCAAGTTGTTAATTTGTGACATGAGGGTTTCGGATAGATTGTCCAGTCTTTCATTTATTTTTTCTGTAATTATTCTTTCTAATCTTTAATCATTTATTTTCTTATTTAATAAAAGTTGTTTTGATTTTTCTTGAGTTTTTTTTACTTACTGTACTTTGACTACCAGTCCTTTTTCTGGTAGTTGTACCTTGTTTTTTTGTCCTGGCTTTCTACATTTGACTTTCCTTGGACTTATTATTTTATTGGGTGTCTCCCAAACACTTTGTACATCATCAAAGATTTGTTTCCCTTTGTGATACAGACGCATATGATGGTCTTCCAGTAGGAATTGCTGGGCCCAGTGTGGCTTCCGGTCTTCAGAAGGGTCGACCTCCTTAACGACCCTCGGGGATCCTCTCCATTTTAGTTTGTTTTTTCTTCCTCCATTGCGGCCTTGGCGCGTCTGATGGCCTCAGAATAGGCAATAACACGTTCGCCCCTTATCTTGTTGGTACACAGTCGCAGTTGATACTGTGGGCAGCCCTGGTAAGCTGCTGAATGGGGGGCCCCCCACAGTTGACACATTTCAGGGTAGGACTGGGACACTCTTTCCCGCTGTGGGCCGACATTGCCATGGGGTGGTGGGTGGATAGGGGAGAGGGTGGCGATCTTCTGGTTTATTAAACGATGGTAGTATTACCAGACTGCCAGACATTTCCACTCATAAACCTACTTCTATTGATTTACCTTTAATTTCTCCGGAGTTGGAAGTAAACTCGGTATGGTCAACAGAGGATGATACTTTGGGCAGCGATCATTTCCCAATCATCATACAGTTAAAGGAGCATATTGAAAGTGAAGAAGATGGAATGAAGATAGAATCCCAAAGTTTTCATATAAAAATGCAAATTGGTCTCTGTATGAATCGATCTTGTCCAATACACATTTCCGTAGTATTGAAAATGAAGGTATAGATGCATATTACACAGAGTTTTGTCGACATGTCTTACAGGCTGCCGGAAAATCTATTCCAATTTGTAAAGATGCCCAACAGTGGAAATATGTTGGTAATTCATGGTGGAATTTAGATTGTGCGATAGCTGTAGCTCTTAAAAAAGAAGCTTATTGTTATAGGGTGCATACAGATGTAAATTTAACATCGCCCGTGCGTATAGCCACAAAACCGGAAGTCGTGGTCCGTGAAAAGAACAAAAGGACCGACGCACGAAGGGAACAAGGGAAACCAATTGAAGCCTGGCGTAGACCCGACGACATCGAAGAGGCTGCACGCAGTGCCTTAAGCGGTTAGTAAGTTGTATGAGATTGCAGACTTTGGTAACTTTTGAAAAGTTTCTTTGATCGATCTTCAAATACTTTACCCTGTATGTTTTGTACAAGTTGCAGTTTTGTGGGTGCGAACCTTTCAAGCTTTTCAGTTTCGGAAATGGCCATGTGCGGGGACATCCCGTAATCATTACGTGTCAATATCACTAACGGGCTAAAGCTCTACGGAACACTAATCTACATATCCAGACGACTATTACCCGATATCACTACAGTGTCATTCGCAAGACGATTTCCCTTCATAACTTGTACCTATACAACATATTTATTAATACCACTACGATTTCCAGACACGGTCTTTATCGCTACGTCTCTCACTCACTCTATATCACTACGATTAAAAAAAAAAAAAGAAACAAATTAGGAAAGAACGTCTGTGTGTGTGTGTGTGTGTGGTGTGTGTGTGTGTGTGTGTGTGTGTGTGGTGCGCGCAATGTCCTGTCAATTTCTCTTTCTTTCTTTCTTTCTCTCTCTCTCTCTCTCTCTCTCTTTCTTTCTTTTCTCTTCCTGTCACCATATAGTATACGTAATACTGGTAAAATATAGTTCATCTCTCGCTCGCTCGCTCTCTCTCTCTCTCTCGCTCGCTCTCTCCTTTTAATTTCTTTGCTATTGTTAGTATGTTTTGAGGCATGACAGATACACTTTCTTTCGAACCCATTCTCTCTCGTCCACCCCCATTTGTATATATAAACATGCTGCGCAGCAACCAAACAACTGACATTTACTATATATAAACGCTCTCTCTCTCTCTCTCTCTCCTTTTAATTTCTTTTTTGCTATTGTGGTATCGTTTTAAGGCATGACAGATACACATATATAAACTCTCTCTCTCTCTCCTCTCTCCTCTCTCTCCTCTCTCTCTCTCTCTCTCTTTCCTCTCTCTCTCTCCTCTCTCTCTCTCTCTCTATCCACTCTCTCTCTCTCTCTCTCTTTCTCTCTCTGTGAAGCGTGAAATTACAGAATTCATTTTCCGGCCGAAAATCAATTTTCATAGTATGAAAATCGATTTTCTGTGCAAATTACTTACCAATAGGCCCATAAATCAATAACCAGGTGCAAATTACGCCGGTAATCAATAACAGGCCCCAACAATCAATAATGGGCCGAAAATCAATTTTATGTGCAGATTATTTACCAAAATCAATGTTACGTGTAAAAATCAATAACCGGCCCCGCTAATCGATTATCGGACGTTATTTGCACCTGGTTATTGATTATTGGGCTATTGGTAAGTAATTTGCTTATAAAATTGATTTTTATACTAGGAAAAATTTATTTTCGGCCGGAAAGTGAAATTGTGTGCATTTCACGAAAATCGATTTTCATAGTACGAAAATCGATTATTATGTGCAAATTACTTACCACAAACCCGATAATCAATAACCAGGTGCAAATTACGCCGGAAATAATAGCCGCCCGAAATCAATTACGGGCCAAAAATCAATTTTATGTGCAAATTATTTACCAAAATCAAGATAAGGGTAGAAATCAATAACCGGTTCCATAATCGATTATCAGGCGTTATTTGCACCTGGTTATTGATTATCGGGCCTATTGATCATAATTTGATGAAAATCGATTGTCGGACGAAAGTGACTTTTGCATTTCACACTTCATCTCTCTCTCTCTCTCTCTCTACTCTCTCTCTCCTCTCTCTCCTCTCTCTCTCTCTCTCTCTCTCTCTCATTCAATTAAAGTGTCACAGAGGTCTAAATTAAAAAGTAATGCCTATGTTTCTTTTTGTTTGTTTGTTTGTTTTTCTTTGTTTGTTTGTTTTGTTTTGTTTTGTTGCTCCATATAGAATTTTGATGAATATCCCATGAATAAATATCTAATGAGAGAGAGAGAGAGAGAGAGAGAGAGAGAGTCTTCGCTTAGTCATGTAGCAATAGCACTACGTATTTCCAAACCTGTACCTTGTTTTGGCACTACGGGAAGTAACGAAAAGTAGCTAAAAAGCGACTGCCCTCTGTCACTAATGGACATTTTTGATTAGCTCTATATAGATGGCAAAGAAGGAGAAAGAAGCTCGAAGGCTGACTTGCGATCTCTATTGGCTACTGTCCTTTAGCACTACGTGGCAGTAGCTTTACATACTTTCGTGTGTTTTTGTTTTCTATTTCTTTCTTTAGCACTACGTGGCAATATTCTACATGATGAAAATGTAAACTGGGTGCACTGGCAGCGCAGATTTTTTGTATTGGACAGACTCGGCCTATTACTCATCAATTAAATACCGATACTGTTTTGAGCACAATGCCTTCTGCCCGCCTTGTTGAGAGAGAGAGAGAGAGAGAGAGAGAGAGAGATAGGGAGAGAGAGTTCTTAGATTACTCTTTCTGTCTCTCTGAATCTCTGTCTCCGCATCTCTCTGTCTCCGCATCTCTCTCTCTCCTCTCTCTCTCTCTCTCTCTCTCTCTCTCTCTCTCTCTCTCTCATATTCGCTGTCTCTCTGTCTTTGTCTCTCTCTCTCTCTCTCTCTCTCCTCTCTCTCTCTCTCTCTCTCTCTCTCTCTCTGTATTTTGGTAATTCAGTTATCGTAATTAAATACAACTCGGAACTCTGAACATTTTTTTTAATGGTACTTTGGCCTTAGGCCAGGGGCTCTTGGCCATAACGCGGAGGAGGGATGGAACTAGGAAAGAAAATAATTTACAAAAATATATTTGACGCACTAAACCATCCGCATATACTCAGGGACTCAGCAATTTTAACGTAAGGTCACCAACCCGTATAGCTATGGAAACACGCGTGTACTAACACATTGACTAAAGAACTGTAAATGAACAACAAATTAATGAGTAACAATGACTCCTGTCACCAAATACAGAGAAAAACAAAGCAAAGCAAAGAAAGGATCAATACAATCTTGTGACAATTAAATGTATTCCGTCTCATCTCTCGGGTTTAAAGCATAAAATAATATGAACATTGCAACATATCCAGTCAGGATACAACTTAGATTCTGTAACAAGTATGACAATCCGGTCACGTACGATACGAGATCACGTACGGTACGAGGACACGTACGGTACGAGGACACGTACGGCACGAGGTAACGTTACGGCACGTAGGTAGGTGGTGGAACATAGACCTGGGGAAATATGGAGGTGGGGGAACACAGACCTGGGGAATATGGAGGTGGGGGAACATAGACCTGGGGAATATGGAGGTGGGGGAACATAGACATGGGGGAACACAGACATGGGGGAACATAGACATGGGGGAACATATACGCCTCCCTAGTGGGGACCTACTGACATTATCCAGTAGTGACTGCGCTACACCATCCCCATACAAACGGGCCGTTATCACTATTTTTCTTTCTTTCTGCTGTAGAGCAAACGGGCATAGCGATATAGACACGTAGTTCTAGAGAATAGCTTTTTCGATACATGGTCAATTGTAGTGATATAGACACGTAGTCTTAAAGGGTCGTATGGTTTAGACCGTAGATCTATGGTCGTAGGTAATAACTGGTAGTGCTTTAGATACGTAGTGATTGCGCTACGCACCCGCCATGTGCTAGCCTTGCTGCTCAAACTCCCTTTGTTCAAGCCCTTCAGTTTTGAACTGCCACTGCTAGCTTGCACACAAACTCTTTGTTTTCAATCATTACCATCTCGGGATTGGAAAAAAATGTAAAATATGTGAAATGTTCAGAATTACCCAGCATCTAAAGGATTGTGTGGCCTACTGTACTTGCAGATTTATTGTTGAAAGACTTCATGAGTAACATTTGACAAAAGTATCACTTTTGCCGACTGGGCATGTCGGCAGATTTTGCAACATTGTTGTACATAGGCCTAGCTGACGTCAAAGTTTTTTTGAACCTTGAACTTGAATTTCCTTTTTTTTTTTTTAATCCTTTCATTCTTGTGTATTTTGTATGTTGGAATAATGTTTAGGGTGATATTCTGAGTTCAGCATAATTACTAAGTCACACCAAACAAGAATTCTTGTCCACAGGATCTTTTGAAGGTGGTTTTTGCCCTAAATTTAATATTCTAAATGGTTAGTCACAAAGGTATAGGCCTACAGCCTCAGATTTAACTGATACATGGCTCAGTATGGTAATAACTGTGGTAAATAATTAAATTCTCTTTTTGTTAGTAGTGTTAGTAATTTCTGCTTGGGGAATTGGTCTAATCTTCTTCTCTTCCTAAAATACTGGTTGACTCAAAAACGAGTAGGTCACCAGCGCGCATGTTAAAAGTAAAATAAAATAACATAAAATAGTGCGACTCAGACTGTTGGCCCCTGGAGCAAATTTGGCAACAAGGGGTCGCACTCTAAAAGGGCCTATTCAAGAAGTTAAAAGCAATGGCCAAATTCAGGCCCAGTTAACAGTAAAATATCTGGGGAAGTGAAAAATAGAAAAACATCAATATGCAGATCTCAAACTGTTGTATCAATTTGTTTTCTAAAAGAGATTGCATTTGTGGCAATCTTGATGGCACCCGGCAGTGAGTTCCACAGCCGTACAGAACTGGGATAAAAAAGAATGTAAGTGGCTGTCAATATTTGATGCAGGTATGGTATAACACTGACCGCCACTCCTGGTACTACTTTATTCAATACTAGTTGTTCCATTGGAATATCAATTACTTTAGCTCTGCCTTTGAAAAAGGTGTTAAGTTTAATAAAAGCTCTTCTCTCTTCTAAAGGGTTTCCATTCTAATTTCCTCATGTTCTTCCTAGTATTCCCCTTTTCTCTGATGTGGTTCCCTGTTACGAACCGTGCTGCTCTCTTCTGAATCTTTTCAAGGTTATCAATGTCCTTTAGATGGTAAGGATCCCAAACTGAGCAACCATATTCCAGTACTGGTCTAACCAGTGTTTTGTAGCAGTCGTCTTTAACCTTTGGGGGCAGTCATTGATATTCCAGTGTAAGAAAGCTAAGATGTTATTTGCTTTCTTACATACTAAATTGTAATGTTCTTTCCATTTGAGACGACTATCTATAATCACGCCTAAATATTTTGCAGCATTAGTTTCTTTTAGAATAGTATTAGGGAAATAGAATAATCTGATCTAATTAGTGAGCGTTTGTTACAAAATACGCAACACTTGGCACTTTTGAGGATGAAATTCCATTTTCCAAGTTCTTTCCCACTCTTGTAAAGCGTTTAGATCTTGTAGAATGCGTGTATCATTCTTGCTTCTGATTGTTCTATATACTAAACTGTCATCTGCAAAAAGCCTTATAGTAGTTCCAGGAGAGAGATTTCTACTTATGTCATTTATATAAATTAAGAAAAAAAGGGCCCCAGAACAGTTCCCTGTGGTACACTGACAAGACTGGTTTTACAATGGGATGACGACCCTTCACAACAACTTTCTGCGTTCTCCCAACGAGGAATGATCTAGCCCATTTAGCAAAGAACCGCCAATGCCAAAGTGTTCTAATTTAAGCAGCAGGCCCTCATGGTCAACCTTATCAAAGGCTTTAGAAAAATCTAATAAAATTGCATCTATTTGCTGTCTGTTGTTAAGACAGTACTAAATCATTGAGAGTTGTTATAAGTTGAGTCTCACAACTCCTTCGCTGTCTAAAACCATGCTGGGCGTTTATTTAAGAATTTAGAAATCATATTTGTCAAAATGGTCCTTATGCTACTATATATTATGTGTTCAAGTAATTTAGCTGATATGGATGTAAGAGATACAGGTCTATAATTCTCTGCTTTTGTTTTGTCACCCTTTTTAAATAAGGGAACAATGCTCGCATCTCGCCACTCATCAGGTATTTCTCCCTGTCCAGTGAAGCTTGGTAAAGTAATGGTATACCTCACTCAATCATTGGCACATAATTTTAAGAGCTTGCCAGGAACGCCATCGGGACCAGTAGCTTTGTTTTCATTGATATTGGTCAGTAACTTAAATACTCCTGCTTTGTTTACTTTGATGTTTTGCATTTCAGGGAGTTTATCATCATCCTTTAGTCTAACGTTAAATTAAAGGTTTGGGATTTGAGAAAAACTGAACAAAACTGCTTGTTTAGTAAGTTTGCTTTCCCTTCAGGGTCCTGTATTAGGTTATTCTGGTTATTTCTCAGGTCTGGAATCCCAATGTTGTCCTGTCTCTTACTCCTTATGTAAGACCATAATTTCTTGTTTTGATGATCACCTTCCGAAATCATCGAATTAACATAATTGGAGTGAGCAAGTCTACATTCTCTCTGACACCTTCTCTTAATATGTTTATACCTAACCCGTAATCTTTCTGAATTAGGATGTAGTTTCAATTTCTTAAAGAAACGATGTTTCCTTCTCAACAACGTTTAGTTTTAGTAGTAATCCATGGCTGGTGGTTCTTGCTTGAAGTTATTTTAGTAGGTATGTTGTCATCCATAATAAATTCCAAATTAGTTTTTATACACTTCCAAAGATCACTGACATTATCTTTAACACTATGGGACCTCAAAAAAAGACGACTGAAATTATGAGTATCCCTGCGCAATTTGGTAAATCTGCTTGGTTCCAGAGTCTGATGGTACGTTTTAGGGGGTTTTCTTCGAAAGGGTTGAAAGTTACTCTCTAAAAGAACTATGTCATGATCACCCAGGCCTGCAATTAATTCCTGATTGCCTAAAGCGCCTGGACAATTGGTAAAAAAAAATCCAGGAATGCCTTACCACGAGTTGGTGATTCAACTGACTGTACTAATCCAAGGTCTTTGGTGGCATCAAAAAACTGAGTATTTAATATTTTTACTGTATTGATTACCAAGTATGGCATCTTCACCCAATCAATATCTGGTAAATTAAAGTCTCCACCAATCCATAATATTGCCTTCCTATTGGCCAAAACAATGTTAGAAATGTCTCTGCAAATAGACAAACATACATTTTCATCTGAGTCTGGAGGTCTGTAAACTGATCCAACAATGGACAGGTCTCTTATTCTTGAAATTAATCCTACAAAATAAACTTTCACTATTTTGCCTTGATATAGGAGAACCTAATTTTGTAAATTTCCTTTTGGGAAATTTGGATTTGGGTTTCAACCGTTTGTTGCAACTAATGCAAGGCATTCCATGATTAAATTATCATGAGAGAATCGAGCTAATTTTACCAACCTCCACAGTGAGGACCAGGTTGGAAAGTCATGGGGAAAAGGGGTGAGAACATTGAAATTGGCTTCATTCAACTGTCTTAGATAAAATGGTGGCTGAAGCCATGACTTGTGGCAAAGTTGTAATTTTATTGTAATGTTGTTTGCTCTCACTCTTTCTCTTTGTGTTGATGTACAAGTTTAAAGTTTCGTGGTATGTGTGTTGAGTTGTGTACAGACAACTACTGCTATTTAGGTTTGATAATTCCTTTTTTTTTTTTTTTTTGCCCTTGGTATGATAAATTACTATGTAAATTATAAATCCATAAAGAAAATGAATTGGTAGGTGTACGCAAGCTAGTATCCATTGTAAAATGTAGGTAATTGGATTTTGACAACTATTGTCTCCCACATTTACTGTTTGTTAAGAAGCTGTTTTCTTTGCATGTGTCTATACAGGCTTGCTCCCTGCTGTGTGTGTTGTGGTGAAGATGAATAAACACCTATCACCTTCTGGTCACTGAACTGTTCCATTGAGTGAATGAGCCGCACATTCCAACGAACCAACACCACTCGACCACTTGACTACATTATAAAGCTTGGCTGAAGTGAGAACAGATGAAAATTTCTAGCGATGAAATATGCCAAAAATAACAGTAACAGGGTCGTTGCCCAGCGAATCAGAATTTTGTAGATCCAAAATATCGGAATCAAAAGATAACCTAAGGTTGGAAAAATTTAAATGGTTAAAAAATTGAAAAATGGTTATTGCTTGCAACAATACCCAATTAAGTTTAAATAATAATGCTCTTCCATCCTCACAGGAGAAAGCTGAGGCATTCGTCAAAATATTTCAGAAAATAACTTGCTGTCTAGTCTCAGTCCATCTATCAGGTGTTTTAGAGAGGAGGAAGAAAAACGAACTAATCTACAAATCCACCACCAAATCATTTCCATTATTTAACGCTCCTAATACATATGATGAATTTTATGAGACGTTAGAATTTTTTTCTTCAAATTCAAGTGCTGTTGGCCTAGATATGGTATATCCTATCAACGTTATACCACTTGCCTTCATATTGGAAAACGATTACTGCATTCATTTTAACCAAAAAGTTGGTTTAATGGAACTCTCCCTAGTAACTGGAAGAGATCTGTTGTACTGGTAGTCCCAGTTCCAAAACAAGGTAAGCCAGGTCAGACATTGGTGGCTACAGGCCAATAGTACTAACCTCTCACGTTGGAAAGTTGTTGGAAAAGATTATCCAAAGACGTCTTTTATATTTTTGTGAAAAGAAAGGATAATCCCAGTGAATCAAGCGGGATTTCGCAAAGGTCGATGTACAATAGATCATTTGGTGAAACTTACGAGTCAAATTAAAAAGCAGTTTGCTAGACGGAAAAGTACACTTGCCACCTTTTTTTGATATCAGAAAAGCGTATGATAGTATCTGGCACTCTAGACTACTATATAAATTGAAAGAAATAGGAATTAATAGAACGATGTTTCAATACTTTAAAAGTTTTTTTTATCACAGAGATCCATATGTACAAGAATACGGAAAGTTTACTCGTCTTTTCAGAGCATTGATATCAGAATTCCACAGGGTTTCTATTATAGCCCCATGTTGTTTAACATTCTTATTTATGATCTTCAAAGATATTATCAAAAAGTGTGAGTTTAGTACAATATGCTGATGACATTGCTATGTGGATAAATACAAATATTCGAAAGCATACTGGCAAGAGAATTACGAATCATATACAGAAGATATATTCAGACAGGGCTTAAAACGTTCCGCGTCTGGGCGGAATTCTGCGATTTCGGTTTGTCAAAAAAACCCGACAGGAGCAAGGTATCCGTGATCGGCTTGCAAGTGTTCATAGCAACTGCATGGGTGAAACCACACGTCCGAGGAAATCCGGAATCCGGATTTCGTATTGGTCGTTTGTCCGGAAATCCGGACATCGGCGTTCGTTGTGGTCGATTTTCCTTTTTTGGGTTAGTTTTCGGTGAAGCTGCGTTCTTGAACAACTCGCGCATGTGCCGTCCAAGTTGTTGCAAAACTTGTCTTCCGATATGCGCCTATTTTCACGATAGCCTACAGCGTGTTCACGTCGCACGTCTTCACGTCGCAACGATCTTCTTCACGTCGGAACGATCCCGTCGACCTAGATCTAGTCTGAATCTGCTGCACTTCATTTCTCTTGAGCACGATGCCGTTTGTGGCTGTGAAGAAGACACGTCGCTGATCGATGCTTCTGTCCCCAACAAATGGTCTTGGCGATGGCTGGACGAAAGAGGTCCGGACAATGATGGCGAAATGGGAAAGGGCGACATTTCTGACTTGGTGCCGCAAAACCACAGCTGCTGGCGTTGCCCGGTGCATCGTCTGCTTGCAGGACATCAAGTATGGAAGCTCTGGCATAACGGCACTCAAAAAGCATGTCAAATACAAGAAACACCAGGAAAATGCAAAGGTAGTCAACGCTCTCTCTATCTCTCATCATGTTGCTATGTTGAATTGTCTGTATGAATGATATGTGCTGAAGAAATGTATACTTGACAAGGACAGATTGTAAGACTAGGCTTTGGCCTAAAATCTTCATCCTTGGGTATTAAAGATCAATCAATCAATCAATCAATCAATCTCTCTCTCTCTCTCTCTCTCTCTCTCTCTCTCTCTCTCTCTCTCTCTCTCTCACTCACACACACACACACACGCACACACACACAGTTTTTAGAATAGGAGTGGGTGGTCGGCTTTTATTGTGGGGTTTTTTTGTTGTTTTTTTTTGGGGGGGGGGGGGGAGGGGTTGTCAAAATAGTGTGCTAGATGAACATAGACGGATGCTCCTGAAAAGGAATGCTTGTGTTCAGAGCACCATTAGAAAGTTTTTTAAGTAGGTATAAGAGGACACATGCTTCAAAGACTTATGAGCTGTGTATACTACATTGGACATATGAATGTATAGACTTCCAGGATACCTTGCTTGAGCATCTGGGCTTGGACACTTTCTGCAAGGTTTTGTGTTAATATGTGCTGTATGGACTCCTTCATGAATGTGATCGTGGGGCTATAAGAATACTGTTCTTGGACATCTGCGTTGTAAAGATTATTTGAACACCTGTGGGTTTGTTTGTTTTTTGGATAGTGGGCTTTTTCAATTTTGTAACTGCTCAGTGATGAACATCTGGACACCTGCTGCTGCTGGATAATGCTGAATACATTCCTTGGACAAGTAATGCACCGGTCTGTAAGTAAATTCTGCATAACATACAAAATTATGCTGGTTTAGTGATTTTTATTATTCTTTATCATTCACAAGTTTTCTTTTCTTTTTTTTCTTTTTTTTTTTGGGGGGGGGGGGGGGGGGGCAGCATAAATTACTCTGGGACACAACAGTCTTATTTCACTTATAAAAACATGCTGAAAGTACCTCAAAATGGTCTGATTTTAATAACAAAAATGTAAAAATGCTTCAGCTTCAGGGGGCTTCGCCCCTGACCCCCGACAAGGGGCTCTGCCCCTTGACCCCGCCAGGGGGCCTCCTGGCCCCCTGGCCCCCCACCTTTCAGGATTTTCAATTTTCCCAGGTTTCATCCATGCAACTGTGCGCAAGTTATGGCCCCTGATTATTCTTGGAAGAAGTTTCCGGTCGGACTTCCGGAAAAAAACAAAATGGCGGAGCGCGCAGTCATTGTTCATGCGGGTCGATCTTTTGACGAATCTGCAATTAAAAACAAGTGGAAATGGGAGTGGACGCTTCAGAAAGTTGACGAAGAAGTCATTGGAGACTTTCTTCGCAAAGTTATTGCACCAGGTTTAGCTTGGTGCAAACTGTGCTTAAGGGAAGTGTTACGGTGGTCGCGGGAAGAAAGCTCTTGATCACATTCGTTCAGCGAAGCACTGTCAAACGTCAAGGCGCTGAGTGGAACTACAAGAAAGGTCACTGAAGACACTTTAGCAGCAATAAAACGTGCCAGGATAGAACATTGCAATCCTGTGGGGAAAAAAGAGGGTGATATACAAAATGTGGAGAGTGCAAGCAGGCGGGAGGCAGCAAGGAAAAAGAGGGTTCAAACTAATCAAAGTCAAGTTAGAAGGTGGATGAGAATGAAATAAAAATTGTAGAGTGTGAAAGCCAGACAGGAGAAAGCAAGGAAACAGCAGACAAAGATAGGGTTGAAATTCAAGTAAGCAAGAAGGTGGATGGCAAAGACAGTGCAGACAATGCAAGCAGCAAGAAGAAACAGAGTTCCTTGCTATGTTTCTTTAATGCCTCCACCACCCAAACACCCAAATGACAAAGCTGTGTGTGTGTGTGTGTGTGTGTCCTTGTGAAATCCTGTATTTCAGTGTTTATTATAATTTAGGAACTTCAAAATTTGACTTTCAGTATGTGCTGATTCCACAAGTTTCTCATTTATCAAAATTTGGATATTGTGACTTTCAAAATGTGCTGATTCCGCAAGTTGATCTCTGTTATATGAGACTGAACTTTAAAGTGTTTGATGCAGTTACTTACTTTGTGTGCACCAACTTCAAACTTGATATTGTGTGATCATTTAAACCTGAAAAGTGAAACTTATTGAGCAACCCCAGAAGTGAGATTTTATCCAAAGACTATAGTTGGTGAACACCTGTAAAACGCTCAAGTTAAAGGGGGAGTGTTCATTTTATTATGTGTTTAACCCCTTCTCCCCTTGTCCCAAATATGTCTTCCTGTAATAATTATGTGTTTACAGCAATTTTTATGCACTAAATAACTCTTGAAATTATGTCCAGAAAGCGCGAAATGGCATAGATTTACACTCGTTTTTTTTTAAAAATTTTCCCGGGGGAGCATGCCCCCGGACCCCCCTAGTTTCAGTGGTTTTTTCCTCCTCCTGTTTTAAGCCCTGATCAGAGATAGATAAATTAAACAACTTTATTGAAAATAACTGGCTTACTCTTTCAGGTGAAAAAACAATGTTTTTCAATAATGGAGACAAGCCAAGCTTCAAATTGAATGGTTCTGAATTGCAGTACTCACAAAACATAAAATTTCTGGGTGTGAATTTAACCCCTAAACTTAACTGGCGTTTTTACATTGAAAGCTTGATAGCTAAAACAAGGAAACGTTACTTTAAACTCATTGACAATTATTTGTATTCAACCGTGGCCTGCACCTAGCTGTTTCTCTAATAAGATCAAAACTAGTGTAC
>JAFLJL010017605.1:67433-114183 GCA_018398815.1 Conus ventricosus | reverse complement strand
TTTCCTTTTCCCCTTTACCCCGTGTAAATTTAAAGCCCTGATAATACCCCGCTCATCCGTTTCAGGCTGAAAATACAATGGGAACCTAAAGAAAACCCGGAAAAGCCCATGGACAGAAAACCCTAGCCCCGTGTTCCCTCTGGTGCCAATACAAACCCACTCAGCTTGGGCAGACAGGGCATTTGGTTTTCCCTAAAGGAGAATGTGTTCAGAGTATCAGCTGTCTAAATTTTAAAGTCTGACTGCGGGGAAGCCTGGGGTTTTGGACCCCCACCAAGGGGGAACAAAGAGCTCCCATGCTGAGATTTGTTTGTGCACAATGGGCATGTCGAGTTTTTGTGCCAACAAAAGTTTTTGCGGGGTTTTTTGTGACCAGAGGGTAGTGAGGGGGTTTTTTGGGGACAGGGGGGAGGTGAGAGGGTTTGTGAAAACCGAGGGCATTAGAGTGTTTGTGACAAGGGGCATGCGGGTTTTTTTGTGAAAACAGGGGAATGCTGAAGCTTTTTGTGACACAGAGGGAAAATGCTGAGATGTTTGTGAACAGGGGGGCATGCTGAAGTGTCTGTGACACAATGGGCATCTGTAGTATTTGTAAACACAGGGGGCATGCGGGGAAAAGTGTCTGTGACACAAGGGGGCTTTGTGAGGTGTCTGTGACAGAGAGGGCTTTCTGAAGTGTCTGTGACACAGGGGGCATGCTGAAGTGTCTGGACCAAGGGCCCATGTTGAGGGGGTGTCTGTGATAAAATTGGCTGGGGAGGTGTCTGTGACACAGGGGGGAATGCTGAGAGGTTGTAAACAAGGGGGCATCCCTGAGAGTGTCTGTGCCCACAGGGGAAATTGCTGAAGTGTCTGTGAACAGGGGGATATGGGGGTACCCTTTTAAACCGGACCGTGGGTTGCCGGTCTCGGCAGGATGAAGAACATGCTTTCGGGGGAGTCAAAAAGCGCGCAGGGCCCTGGGGCGTGCAGGCATCGGGCACGGGGCAGGATCTGACGCCCAATCAAAAGGTGGGGCCGGTAATTTTCAAACTTGCCCAGCTTTTTCCCCCCCCCCCGTTCCCCCCCTTATCCCCCACAGCTTGAAGCCCGGGGAGAGCTTTCTTTTTGCGCCCAAACTTCAAAACATGGAAAGGAAAAAGCTTCCAACACAGCCTTTGGGGGCAAGATCAAAAAAAGGTTTGGTACGACATTTTCACAAAATAAAAGAGGGTTTCCTTAAAGGGGAAAACAACCCCCAGTCCCCTTCTTCTCTCTCCCTTTCTTTTCCTCTCCTCTCTTTTCTTCTCTCTCCCTTTTCTCTCCCCTCTCCTCTCTCTCCCCTCTCTTATGGGTGCTCCCTTTCCCATGGGGCCCAAAGGGATATGGCCCCAAAAATTTGGAAACCCAGTCACTAAACCCAAAAACACTTTTAAAAAAACATCATTGCTGTCTAGTTCGGCCCCCGGGAAGGGTCACACCCAAACCATCCATGCCATGCATTGGTCTTATCTGTCGGTCTGTCTGTTGCCCTGTCTGTCTCTCTCTTCTCTCCTCTCTCTCTCTCTCTCTCTAACCCTCTCTCCCCTCTCTCTTCTCTGTAAAAAGGCTGAACAAAAATTCATCCCACGGGACTTCAAGCCTGTGATGAATTGTACCAATCCCTCAACAAATGTCTCCCGAAAAGGGTATTTTTGGGCCCCCCAGTCATGCTGTGAAAGGAGACAGAGAGAAGAAAAGAGAAAAGAGGGGGAGAGAGAAGAAAAGAGAAGACAGACAAGACAGAAGACGATAGACAGACAACCATAGACAGACGATTGAAACAGAGAGGGGGAGCCAGACAAGCAAAGAGACAGCAGACAGACAGACAGACAGACAGCCCAGAAAAAAGGGATTTGGGATAAAATAGACAGCCCGAAAAACCCAAGAGGGGGAGAGGCCAGACAGACTGACGACAGGGGGACAGAGGGGAAGAGAGACGGACAGAAAGGGGGTTTAGACAGCAGACAGAAGATAGAAAGGAAACAACGGGAACAGGGGACAGACAGACAAAACAGACTGACGGGACACAGACAACGACAGACAGACAGATAAAAAGGGAACAGACAGACAGACGGACAGAGCAGAAGACGACAGACGGGACTGACAGACAGAAAAGGACAGACAAAACAGACAGAAGACAGACCAGACAAAAGGGACAGACGGGGACTGAGGGGGAGAGAGTTGTCACAAGGCACGATAAAAAGGGTTGGGCATCAAGTGTTTTTTTGTCCCCCCCCCTAAACCCACCGCCCTCCCCCCCCCCCACCGCCTTTGGCGCCCCCCCGGGCCCCCTTTCCCCACAGTGCCATGCCCAAGCCCGATGCCCTCTGCCCCCCCCCCCTCCCCCCCCCCCCCCCTCCCCTTCCCCTGTCGTGTTCTAAAAATCCCGTTGATCTCACCGCGATCAGCAGAAAATCTTCACTGTTTTGAAAGGGGACTGCGGGAAAAAAAAGGGAAAGAAGAAAGAAAACAAACTTTAAGAAAGTGAAATAAAATCAGGAATGAATGAATGCATAAAATTAGCAAAAAAAGAAGAAGAAAGAAAAAGGAAAAGAAGAAGAAGGAAAAGAAGGGGGGGGAAAGGGGAAAGGAGGAGTAGGGGGGGGTTAAAAAGTAAGGGTGGAGGAGGGAAAAATTTTAAAAAGGAAGAACAAGAACAAAAAAAAAAAAAAAAACCCAACGTTTTGCGTTGTGTGGGTTGTGTGTTTTTTGTTTGGGGTTGGGGGGTGTTTTGTTTTTGGTGTGGGGGTGTGTGTGGTATGTTGTGCGTGGGGTGGTTTTGGGTGTGCGTGAGTGGTGGGGTGCGTGCCGTGCGTGTGTGTGTGTTTTTTTGTTTTGAGTGTTTTGTGTTTTGTGTGTTTTGTGTGTGTGTGTGTGGGGTTGGTGTTGTGTGTGTTTTGGTGTTTTTTTTGGAAAGGGTTTTAATTTAGGGTTGTTCACAACGATGGTGTATTAAAATTTTTAAAAAAAAAAAATAAAAAATAAAAAAATTAAAAAAAAATAAAAACCCACCTTTTATCCATGTGTGTTTGTGTGTAAGTGCTTTTATTTGGAGTTGTGAGCGCGAGTGTGCATGTGCGTGCATGCATCATGCGCGCACGGTGTGTATGTGAGAGGGAGAGTGAGAGAGAAGAAACACAAAACATGAAAGTTTGCCTTTTAACGACCAAAAAATTTTTTTTTAAAAACTGATAAATAAATTTACGCATGTAAAAAAAATTTTTAAAAAATTTTTTATGGGTTTTCTTTTAATTGTGTTTGTTTAAAAATAGGGGGCCCATTTATTTTTTTGCAGGGTATAAGTTGCCCCCAAAATGGTATAAATTTTGTTTATGCTGTGCAGCATTGTTTTGCCCGTGCACGGTTTTAGAGGGAGATGCATGGATCTCGTGCATTTTTTAAAAGGGGTGAGCCTTTTAATTTTGTATGTGTGGGGGTCGATGTTTAGTTTTTTTGGGCCTGTGACAGACCGAGAAGAGAGAAGCGGGCGTTTTGGGCTGTGACGACCGAGGGGAAGCGTAAGCGCAAGATAAGCCCCTGGGGAGAAAAGGCCCCGGGAAAAGTTAAAGACTTAGTGTTGAAAAGTTAAAATTTTTTTCTTTTTTTTTTTTACGTTTTTTTTTGGGTTTTTGGTTTTGAATAGTATTACGATAAAATTTTTTGACAAAAATTTTAAAAATTATTCTTTCCATTTTTTTTATAAAACCCGAGAGGGTTTTCGAGGCCGTTTGGAGACAAGCGTTGTTTATAAATTAAAATTTCTTGTTTGTTGAAATAAATTTAAAAAAAAATTAAATTTATTTCTATTTATCTCAAAAATGCCGAGGTGGAGAGGAAGGAAGGGGGTTTGGGTTTTTTTCGGGGGAAAGACGAATTGATTTTTTATTATTAAAGGGTTTAAGAATGGGTTTGTAAGTGGTGTTCCCAGACTTTGTTTGTAGAGGTGGCATCCCTCCGCAAGGGGGGTGAGAAGTGGGGAGCCCCCTGCCGTAGACTTTAAGGCTGCCCCGGGTGGGGAAAAATGTACGATGGAATGCCCGCAGGGGTGAGAAGCGGGAGGAGCTCCCTCCCCGTAGGCGTTTGAGCAAAAACCGGTCGTGAAGATTTAAACAGAAGGAAGGCCCCGGGGCTACTTTTTGGCTAGTCGCGGAGCCAGCCCCGGGGGGGTCTTTTGACGCCCGCCCCTTTTAAAACTTCAGGGAGAGAGGCGACGAGGAAGGTTTTGGGGAAAAATCGTGACGTTAAGCTGAGTAAAAAACCCCTTTTTAAAAAACTTTCCCCATTTTTTTTATTCAAAACCGGAATTCTGATTTTGTAAAAAATTTCTTTAAAAATTTAAAAAAGGAAGGGGGGGTTTTTTTTTACAAAGTCTAAGTGTTATTTTTCCCGGGAAAGGGAAGCTTTATGGAGTAAGATTTGTGTTGGTGAGTTTTATATTTCGCCCTCTTCGTGCTTGACGTGGGGGCCCCCAAACCCCGGGGTTTTGGCTTTGTTTTATTAGCACACAAATTAAATTAAAAAAAGGTCCTTTATTTTTTTTTTTAAAGTTGAAATTTTACCCCCGTTTTCCAGTTTAGGGGGGACCTCCCGGGGTAAATTTTTTGTTTTTGTAGTGTCGGGGGTGTGTTCTTTTTTCCCCTTTTTTACGGGTTTATCCCCCTTTTGGGCCCCCGTTTGATGGTGCCCCCCCCCCCCCCTTTTTTTTAATATTTTAAATATTTTTAATTTTTTTAAAAAAGGGGAAAAACCCCCCCATTTTTGTGGGTTTTTTGTAAAAGGGGTTTGTGAAATTTTTGTTTTGTTAGTTGTCGTGTAAATTGTTTTTGTTTTTTTGAAAGTGATTCAGCGTAATTTTGCATTCGTGGGTTTTTCTTTTTTCCCCCCATTGTTTTGCCCTTTTATAATTTTTTGTGTGTGTGTGGGGGTTATAAATTTAAACATTTGTTTTGTGCTTAAAAAATTTGATACAAAAAAGAAAATTTTGTTCCCAAATTTTTTTTTTTTGGTGACATAAATTTTTTAATTTTGATTAAAAAATTTGGGTATATTTTTTTTCCCAAAAAAGGACCCGGATAAATTTGCGTTGTTAACCTAAAGGGCAAAAAGTTGGGTTTTGGCTGGCCCTGAACTTAAAGATTTTGTGGAAAAAAAGGGGAAAGAGAAGAAAAAAATCACACAAAAACGACTTAAACTTAGCCGCTAAAAAGAAAAAAAAAAAAGGATTTTGGCAGTAAAAAAGAAAAAGAAAAAAGAGATTTTGGCAGCAAAAAAAAAAGGGAACAAAGAGATTGGGAAAGCTCAAGGGAAAGAGAGGAAAAAAGAAAGACAGTTGGGTGGATAGAGGGGGAAAAAAGACAGGCAGGCTCAAAATTGCAAAGGAAGGGGAGGATGCGGAAAAGAAAAAAAAAGGACAGGCTCGTTTAGCTAAGGAAGAGAGAGATGTAGCTGAAAGAGAAAAAAAAGGACGGGGCTAAAATTTCTAAAAGAAAAGTAAAGAAGAGAGAAAAGACTGAAAGAGTACAAAAGAAGGAGAGATGCAGCTGAAAGAGAAAAGGGAAAAGGGATTTTTCTCAATTAGCTAAAGAAAAAGAGTTTTTGCCCCGGAGAGAAAGAAAGATTGGCCCCGTTTAGGCTGATAAAGAAAAGGTGAGAGAGATTTTGATGCGATTGAAATTTAAAAGAGAAGCTCAGAACAACGGGAAAAGTGAGAGGAGGATGAGGGTTTCCAAAAAGAACTAGTTTGAACTTAAATTTAGAGAGAGAGGGGGTTTAAAGTTTTCTGCGGGGAAAAAACATGGCAATTTGATCGAAAAATGGTTCTATTGGTAAAAACAGTACTTTTCCCAAAGTTCCTTATTTTAAATGAATCTAAGGTGATAGGGACTCAAAAATATTTCTTTTTAAAACATTTGCTGGAATGTAAATGGGATGAAAAGGTTTGGGGTATGTTCTTGGGTGTACATTTAAAAGGGCGTGCGTTGTTTTGTATCATACTCGGTGTGAAGTGGTCCTGAAAAATTATAAAGAACTCAAGAAAGCTTTGCTTGAAAAGTTTCAGTGTAAAAAAAGAGGGTTACAGAGTAAGTTTAAAAATTTTAAAAACCAAGAGAAAGATAAACCCTTTTGTGTCAACGCCACTCTTTTTAAACACTTTTGTTTAAATCGTTGGGGGGAAATTTTCGGGAATAGTTTAGTCATATGAATGTTTCGTGATTTGTATTATGTAAACAAATTTTGTTTTTTTGTGAGCAAAAAAATTGGAATTTTTTTCAAAGTGAACGTATTTTGAAAACATTGCAAACTCTTAGAAGCGGCAAAAGTCCCGTTTGGCTCATCCAAATAAGTGTAAGTCCGTGGGAAAAAGTTTGTTTGGGGCATGTTATTTCCCAAAGGGAAAAAAAGGGGAAAAACCCCGCGGGGTTCCCGGGACGGGTTTCCCCCTTTTCCCCAAACTTCCTTTCCCCAAAAAAACCCACACCCCAGTACCTCGGCAAAAAACCACCCGTTTTTTTTGGAGTCGGTGGCCCAAATTTCAGGTCAGGGGGCGGGGTGGTGCAGAGGAAATGGTCGGATTTTTGGTACCGAAAGGTTTTGTGAGATTTTTTTAAATGTGGTGGTTTAAAAAGGTCATTACAGAGGGAATGTCCAACTTTTCAGAGAAGGTCACGTTCTAAATTCCCCAAAAACACCCACAAAGAAATTTGGGCATTGTTTTTTTTTGCGTTGCAGGTTTCTGTGGATGAGAGGTGCTGTTTTTTCTTCGTTGACTTCAGAGTTTTTTTTCCCTTTTCCCATTTGTGAGGGAACGGGAAAATGGCTTTGGGTGTCAGTTCTAGTGTTCAGGGGGCAACAACCCAGGGTTAGGAGGTAAAACCTTTGTTCGTCCAACATATGGGGGAGAGAGCAGAAAATTGGATTTTTGGGGGAAAATACGGGGAAGTTTCCTGTCCCTCTGTGGGGGGGTTTTTTCGTGTTTTTTTTAGGTTCTTTTTATGTGTGTAAAAAATGAGCCCTTCGCAGATCTCTTTTTGGGAAAAATTTTTTTCGGGTTTTAAACTCCCTTTAAAGGGTTCATCATGAATGTTTGTCCCCCCGATGCCTGCTGTGGAAACAAGGGCGCGAAAAGCGGGAAACAGAAGGGAAAGGCTGAGTTAGTTTTTCCCAGGGGGTTTTGGTTTTTTTAACAGGGGAATTGATCATTTTGGCGGGAAAAAAAGATTTTCTTTGGGCAAAGGCCAAAAAAGGGTTCAGTCTGGGGTGTATTCAAAAAAAACAGATTTTCATTTTGTTTGGGGAAGGGAAAAAGTTTTTTGTTTCGTACTTTTTCCCAAAGGGAGATACACCCTTGCCCACGATTGTGGTTCAAAAAAGGGGTTTTTCGACAGAAGGTCGTTTACAGCTCATGATGTTTTACTTGCAGGTTTTGTGGTGTGAGGAAAACTTTTGGGCAAATTTTTGGGAAATCGTTTTGGGTTGGCCAGGGGGTAGTGAGAGTTTGCAAGACTTTTTGCGGGGACATGTAAAATTTTGGGGTCAAAAGGTCTAAAAAAGGGTCGAAACCCCTGATGTTCCTTTGGCCCTCAATCCCAAAGGGAAGGGAAAAACCCCTTTCTACAGGTAATAGAATTGGGGGGCCCCTTTTCTCCCCCCTTTCCCGAGGACAATCAATATTTGTTGACAGTTTTTGGTGTGGCTACACGTTTTCCTGAGGCTTATTGCTAAAGACGATTGATTCGATTTTTTAGAAGAGGAATTTTTCACAGTATTTTGCCCGTCGGGGGTTTTTCCAGTGGAATTTTTGTAGATAAGGGTTGGTTCGCAGTTCCCTTCGGGAAATGTTAAAAAGGGGTTTTTTGATTTACTTTCCATCAAAGGTGTACATTCTTTCCTTATCATCCCTTTTAAAAGGGTGTGGTAAAAAGGTTTCCATGGTTTTTGAAGAATGAAAAAGAAGATGGTTAAAGGTAATGTCAAAACAGTGGCACAGGAAAATTGCTCCCCTTGGGTTTTCTTGTCGTGAACTTTCCCAAAAGATTTACAGTTAAATTTACCTTTTGGTTGTTTTTTTGGTTTGCAGGGGTTTGAGGCCCCTAATTTTCTAGTGTTCATTTGGGTGGAAAGCGAAAATTTTGCGGAACAAAGAAGTGGCGGTATGTGTGTGATTTGGGGAAAAAACATTCTGATATGTGCCAGATTGTCATGACTCTGTTGGGCAAGATGCAAAAGACAGAAGAAGTACCCGACAAACTTCTCGTGTTCGTTGTTTCAAGTGGCTGACGAATATTGTATTTTTTTCCTACAATACGAAAAAAAAACTGTTGATGACATTGGGAAAAGGGGCCCCAAAGATTTTTAGAAATACTTGACTTTTTATTTTTTCGTTGACATGGGGGCAAAAAAGGGGAATTTTTAAACCAAAATGCTGAAAAACTTTTACAGGGGAGGGGGGTTTGACTGCTGTTGTGTGGTGAAGGGTTTTACCCCCAAAACCCTTTTTAGGACTTCTTCCTAGGTTTTTTCCCCAAAGTTGAATGTTTTAAACTGACCCAAAAACCCTGTGTGTTTACGGTCACAGAGTGAAAGTTCAATGAGAGGTTTGGGACTGTTTTTTCCTTCAGTTGACACTGATGAAAAAAAAATTTAGCGAGTTTTTTTTTTTGGACACTTTTACTATGAGACGGGGCTCCCGACGTTCATTACTCTGAAAGTTTGTCTGTGCAGAACAGAGAGAAAAAATTTTGACTTTTTTTGAAGTTCGAGGGCAATTTTTTAAAAAGTAATCCTGTTTTTGTTCTCGAATATTTCGCCCACATTTAATTTGTGGGATAAAAAAGTTTTCAGGAAAAGTACCCTCTTCTTTTTTTCTCAGGAAAATATTAAAGGGAAAAGGTACGAAGATTTGAATTTAGGAGTATTGAACCCTTAAGTCCCCTATTCCCCCTCCGTAGTGTTGGTTAAAAAAAACCCGATGGTTTCCCCTAGATTTTTGGGGGTGTTACAGAGAATTAACAAAAACTCGTACGGGTGTGAAACCCATTTGAACCCGAGGGTTTTTTCAAGGTTGTCTCATGCTCGTTTCTTCAAACCCAAAATTTATTTAACGAAAGGGGTTTCGGGGGAAATTCCCCGTGGGAAAGGGAAAATGAAAAATAAGCGGCCTTTTTAAAAAACCCCCCTAGGGGGGGGGGGTTTTAGTGGGGGAAAAATGGCCCCCTTGGGTTGGACAGCTCAGGACGTTTGTTGGGGGTTTTGGGCCCTTAAAGTTAGGCGAGTCGATTGGTTTTCTTCGGCGACTTTTCATTTCAGTTAAATGTGGTGTGGTCATTTTAAGGGGTGTTTTAGGAAGTGTAGAAAAACTAAAACCCGGGGTTTGAAGCTCGTCCTTTTGAAACTCTATGTGGATTTCAAAATTGGGAAAATTTTTGGGGAAAACAGTTTTGGGTTGGGTTTCCCTTTCGCCCCGGAAAAAGGGTTTAAAGATTCCCCATGTTTACTCCTCCCTCTACAAAGAGGAGGGGCGTGCGTTACTGGGGTTGGTTGGATACAAAAGACGTTTTTTAAAACCACAAAATTTGCGTCGCTTACTGTCCCACAGGATTTGTTGTAAGGGAAAGGGGTACAAAAAAGTTGGAGTGGTGTTGATTGTCAGTCTGCTTTGGAAGTTGGGAAAAGGGTTTTCCCTTTAAGTCCCATTTGCTGTTGCCCGATTTTGGGGGAAAACCCTTGTGGTTCGGTTTGGTGGTTCCCGGGGTCGGGGGTGCTTTGTTTTAGGAGCAGATGTGTTCTTCTTTCCCGTCGCTTTTTGGGATTTGAAAAACCTTTTTGGGGCCCCGAGAAACTCGATACAGTACTATCGAGAGAGAATGTGGTATTGGGGTGGGTGATTTTCGAAAATAGGTAGATATCTCGGGGAAAAGGGCCCTTTTTTTCTCCAGACAGATTCATCGCCCCTTTTATTACCCCAGTCCCTTTTGTTTTTTAAAAATTTCAAGGATTATGAGGGGTCCCCGTCATTTCAGGGGGTACGTTTTCCCGTTACTCCCCTTTTGTAAATGCCAAAAAATTTTTTTAGATTTTTTCGCCTTGGAAAAAAAGAAAGCTGGTGTTTTTTAGGGGTTTTTTTTTTTTGTGATGGGGTTTTCAATATGACCCCGATGGTATGCTATTAGTTTTACTGTTTTACATGATGATTTTTTGGGGTTCGGTTAAGTCAAAGTTTTTTGGTTTTCTTCAAATGTCAAATTTTTGCTATTTTTTTTTGTTTTTGAAGTTGATCCATGGATGAGATTTGAAGGTGATTTTTGAAAAATCATGTTTTTAAGATAAATTTCGGGGAATGAATTTTTTGAAGAATTTTTTTGGAATATTGTCATTTTTAGAAAGTGTACCCCTGGTTATCCTTATGGTTAAAAGATCCCCTTGGGGCCTCTTTTTTTGTAAGGGGGGGGGGGGGGGGGACTTTTAAAGAAAATGTTTTAATATTTTTTATAGGGTTTTTAATTTTAAATTTTGTTTATATTGAAAAAGAAGGGGCAATTTTTTTTATTGCAGTGTATAATGACCCCAAAAAAAAGGGGGAAAAAATTGGAAAACTATTTCAGACATTTTGTGTAGCCCGTGCACAGGTTTTTTGAGGGGAGATGCAGGGGTCTGTGCAGTTTTTTAAGGGTGGCTTTTTAAATTTGTATTGTGGGGGTCGATGTTTTGCTGTTTTTTCGTGACAGACCCCAGGGAAGCGTGCGTTTCTGTCTGCTGTGACAGACCCCAGAGAGGGGTAAGACCTAGTAAGTCCGGGGAAAAGGGGGGCCCGGGGAAGTTTTAAGGGCTTAGTTTTTGTTAAGTTTTTAAAAATTTCATTTTCTTTTTCAGGTTTGGGTTTTTTTTATGGTTTATGAATTTGTAATTTCGATGATAAGTTTGGGAAAAAAATTTTTAAAAATTATTCTTTCCCTTGTTTTATAGATTCGGATGGTTCGAGCCGTGTGAGGGGGACCAGTGTTTTTTTTTATAATTTTAAAATTTTCTTTTTGTTGAAATGAATTGGAAATAAAATTAATTATTTTATTTATCTCGAAAAAGGAGGTGGGACGGGAGGGAATGGGGTTTTGGTTTTTAAAGGGGGAACGAACTATTAAATTTTATTATTTAAATGTTTAAAAACTGGGTGTAAAAATTTGGGGTTCCCCCACTTTTTTGTTGAGGGGGGGCAAGCTTTCCCCTACGGGGGGTGGAAGCGGGGAAACTCCCTGGGCCCTAGACGTTTGAGGCTGCAGGGTGTGAAGATGTACGATGGAATTTCTCCCCTAAAGGGAGTGAGAAGTTGGGGGAGCTCCCCGCCGTAAAGGGGTTTTAGGCTGCAAAAGGGCGTGAAGATTACAGAAGGGAAAGGGCCCGGGGTACTTTTGGGTTAGTCGCGGAGCCAGACCCTGGGTTGGGGGCGTTGAAAGTGGGCCCGGTGAACTTTGGGGGGGAGAGGCGCCCAGGAAAGGGCTTTGGGAATTTGTGAAAGTTTTAAACGAGTGAAAAACCTTTTTAAAATTCCCTTTTTTTATTTACACCCCGGGAAATTTGGTGGAAAATTTTTATTTAATTTTAAAAAAAGAAGGGGTGGTATTTTTTAAAAGTCAAGGGGTTATACCCCGGGGAAAACGCGTATGGAGTAAGATTTTTGGGGTGATTTTGAAAAATTTATATTTTTGTCTCGTCTGTGCCCTTGGGCAAGCAAATGAAAAATAACAAAATCGAAATAGCCTTTTCTTTATCAAACCCTTTTTGGGGTGTAAAGAAATTTATGGGAAAGCCCCCAAGGGAAACAATTCTATCTTTTAAAAATTAAAAAAGATGTTAGAACGGAATTCAAAAAGAAATTTTGAAAAAGTAATGGGGGACACAAAGCGCAATTACATCCCTTTGAAAAATTTTGGTTTTTTCCCCGAGTTTAAACGCATTTTTAAAAATACTGGACAACGTTTTTTGCTGTGTGTGTTGGGGGGGGGGTTTTTTGTGTGTGTGTTTTGTGGTGTTATTAATTTTTTCACTATGTGCCCCTTTTAAAGAATACGATTTTTCCCCCGTTTCAGAAATGCCAATCTAAATCTTGTCAGTATGCCCTCTTAAATGCCTGTCTAAAATTTATCAATAAATGTTTTTTAAGTTCCCGGGACATGCAAAAGGGCCTGTAAACATTAAACCTATCAACTATTACTTTAAAATGAAAAATTCCCGTCTTGCCCCCTGCAAAATCAACCCTTTCCTTTAAAATTTTTTTAAAAAATCGTTAAATTTCCCTTCCCCGCCTTTATTTTGTATACAAATCCTAAACCAAACCTTTAAATTTTTTGCGAAAATTTTAGGCCCAGTTTTCTTCCCCCCCGCAAATCCAAATCAAAAAAAATTCTGTGGCCCTTAAAAAGGTAATTTTGCATTCAAACATTTTTCGCATTTTTAAAACCCCCAACCCGATGCCTTTTTAGCCCGAGTTTATGTAAATTGGAAAATTCCCATTTGTTTTTCCATACACCCGGGCATTAAAGGGGGTTTGTTTCAACGCCCCAGGAATGTTTAAAAAGGGAAAAAAAACAGTTTTTCAAATGGTGTGCTGCATGGCAAGTCCCCCTTAAACCCCTTTCCCATACTGAGCCCAAAAGATTGAACCTTGGGGGTCAAATAAAAATTAAAAAAGCAAAATGAATTTTCATTTCAAACCCTTTAAAAACTTTTTTAGAATGCATAAAACAAGGGGTTTTTTTTTCTTTTTTTGGGGAAAGGGCCAAACAAAGCAGAACAAAACTTAGCTTCGTTGAAAAAAAAAATTCCTAAATATTTGTAGCATCCCAAAGGATCTCAATCCCCTTAAATGTCCCCTTTTTCTCTGGCGCTAAATAAACCCCCCCTTTTTCCCAAAAACCCCTAAAAATTTACTTTTAAACCAAAATTTAAACCCTTTTAAATGCAAAAACAGCGGGGCCCGCACGATGAAGACTGTTTATCTGTGTTTATAGGCCTAACGACCGTTTAAAACTTCAGAAAAGTTAAAATTTAAACCCCAAAAATAAACAGCTAAACCCCTTTCCCCCCCCCAATTTTTAAAACCCTAAAAAATTTAAAAATAACAAACCCTCAACACCCTTGCCCCGTGGGTTTTAACCCACCCTTTCCCCCTCTAATTCCGGGTTTAACAATGAAAAAAAGGGGGCGGCTTTCTCTTGCCCTTTATCCTTTTTAACAGATGCCAAATTAAATTTTTTCTCCAATCAAAAATTTTAAAAAATGGCAATTACATTTTTCGATTAAAAAAAAAATTTTTTTTGTTTTGTGCCCTTTTAAAAATGTAGGCCAAAAGTAAAATAAACCCTTTTTGGGAAACCAAAACCTTTTTAATATTAAAAAATTTAAAACTTTTTCCCCCATTTAAAATCAAATTGTTTTTGTATTTGGTTAAAAATAAAACATTGGGATTTTAACAAAAGGGGGAAAAAGAGTTTTTTTATTTGGGTTGGGGAAACCCCCTTTCAAAAATTTTGAAAATTTAAAAAAAACCCCCTCTTCTTTCCTTCAATAAATTTTCCCTTTAAATCCCTTATTTTTTAATTTTTAAAAAAAAATTCCCCTTTTTTTTTGGGGTTATTAGGTTTCCCCCTTTTTGAACAAATTATAAAAAACCCCAATTTGTCCTTTCTTTTGGGGAAAAAATTTCTCAATAAAAATTTTTTAAAGCCTTTTAAAAAAATCAATTTTAAAAGAAATTTTTCCCAATAATTTAAAGCCCCAGTTTCCTTTGGTCCCAGCAGCCTTTCAAAAAATTTTTTTTTTCTTTTTTTTACAGAAGTTTTTTCTTCTTTATATTGGCGGTTTATTTTCTTCTTTTTTCCTGGTTTTATAAAATTTTTTTTCAACCCCTTTGGCTTTAACTTTGAAAAAACTCTAACTCCCAAATTTTTAAAAATTTTTTAAAAATTCCTCTTTTTTTGACAATTTTAAAAAAATTTTTTCCCCTTATTAAAAATTTTAAGGGACCCTTTGAAATTTCTCCCTTGGATGCGGCCCGGGAAGTTTATCAAAACAATTTTCCCTTTAAAAAGTTTTTCCCTTTTCCCAACAAAAATTTTGGAATTCCCCTTCTTTCAGGGAAAAAGGTTTAGTCCTTTTTTTTTTTTTCTTAAAAAATCAAAGGACCCTTTCTTTCTTTTTCCAACCAAATTTCCCTACAAAACCAACAAAAAAACTTCCTTTGGGAAAAAATTAAAATTTTCCTCCTTTTTTTAAATAAAATTGGACCCCTTCTTTTTAAAAACCAACCCAAAATTTTAAAATTCCCTTTTCCCCAGCCCCCTTTAATCATTTCAATTTTCCTTGTTTGGGGAAAAAGGCCCGGGCAAAGGGTTTATCAGGAACCCTTTCTAAAAAATTAAAATTCCAAAATCCCCCCTTACAACATACAAAAAAATGGCCCGTCTCAAGGAATGCAATCCTATTTTTCCTTTTCCTTTTTTTAACCCCAAAAACCATTTGGGTAATTGTGGAAAAACCACCAAAAAACCCCAAACCCCTTTTCCAAAACCAAAAAACCAATTTTTAAAAAAAAGGGGAAATTGAGGGCGTCTCCTTTTTCTGAAGGAAGTTAAATATTTTAATTGGGGAACCCATTTTAACCGCCCAGGGGGTTCCCCGGTTTTTAAACTTAACAAAAAAAATATTTCCCAGCTAATGGAAATAGGGGGTTTTTTACCTTCCCCCGTTTTGGCCGAAAAAAAGAAAAGGGAAAGTTAAACAATTTTTCAAAAAACCATTTAAATTCCAAACAAAAACGGGGAAAGGAATCGCCACAAGTTCACTAAAAAAAACAGCAGGGCCCCCCAAAAGCAATTTTTTAAAAATCCCCAAAAATTTTTCCCCCCCAGTTCCCCTTAAACCTTTTTCCCCCTCCAAATAAATTTAAGGTTACCGGTAAATTCAAAAAAAATTTTTTAAAAACCTTTTTTGGCCAAAAAACCAAAACATCATAATTAAAAACAAGTGAAATAACAAATTTTTAATTTAAAACGGAAAAAATAAGTAGGCTTTAAAGGAATAACTCTTTTCCCCTCTTCCTGTTTTGAAAATTAACCCCCCGGGGAATTTTTAAAACCGGGTTAACTGGGAAAAAGGGGTTTTAGGGATTCAAAAAAAGGGGGGGGGGAAAGACAGGGGGGAAAAGGGAAGAAACAAAAGAAAAGGGGCAAAAAAAGAAAAAGAAAGGAATCGGGGGCCCGGTCTTTGTTTTTGTGGGGTTTTTTGTTTTTTTTTGTGTTTTAAATAGCACCCCTTGCAAATTTGTATTGGGGGTCCCCCTCTTTACAATTTCCTTCCAAAGGACAGTCCCGGAAAACCCCAAAAAACATGGGGGTTTTCCCCGGGGGAAGCCGCAATGAGGAACTAAACAGGTTCGGGAATGTTAAAAACAAAAAGGAACAAGGAAAAAAACAATTGTTGGAAACCCAAAACAAGGGGAAACCCCAAAACCAACAAAAGGGGGGGGAAAAATTCATCAGGGGGGAGGGGGAGGGTTTTTTAATCGTTACCCCCTTCCCAATTTCTTTTCTCAAAAACCCCTGCGGAGGGGTTTTTAACCCCCGGGGCCCAACTTTGGGGGAAAAAAGAATTTAAAAACAGGGGGTATGTTTTGGGGGGGAAAAGCAGGGGGGAAACAAGGAAAAGACAAAGAAAGGAGGGAAAGAAACCCTTTTCTTTTTTTTTTTTTTTTTTTTTTTTTTTTTTTTTTTTTTTTTTTTTTTTTTTTTCCCCCCCCCCCCCCCCCCCCCCCCCCCCTTAAAAGAGGGATTTTTTAAAAGGGGGTTAAAAAATTTGCCAAAACCGATTCCCCTTTTTTAAAGGGCTTAAAAAAGAATTTAAAAAACTGAAAAGAAATAAGGGGATCAAATTTTAGGAAAAAAAACCGCCTGGTTTTTTTTTTTTTTACCCTTCGAGCAGAGAGAGAGAGAGAGAGGAGAGCGACTTGCGTGCGTGCGAGCATCTGTGTGTGTGCTGTGTGTTGTGTGTGGGTGTGTTGTGTAGTGTGTGGTGTGTGGTTTGTGTGTGTGTGTGTGAGATCAGCAGGCGTGCAAGGTCTCCTTTGGATTGGGGCCTAACGCCTGCTTTACATGATTTCTGTCTGTGCAAAAGCGGCAACCGAGCCTGCCGCACACACAACGTGGGTTGTGGCTGTGCTGGGAGATGACGCATATGAGGAACGTGGAAGAAATGCTGCAGTGAAGGTGTTGAAGGAATGAACGGGGAAGAAAGAACAGAGAGAAAGGAAGAACTATTGGTTTGTGCAAGAAGCAAGGGAAAGGGTGCGGAGGGGGTAGAGACAGAAACGCGGTATAGGAGGGGCCCTAAGGGGAGGAGGACAGATGTGGTGAGGAGAAGAACATAGCAGAGTGGGGGAGGGGGGAGGGGGTGATGGGCATCTGTAACTTGGCAGGTGGCGGTGGCGTCTGCAGTAGTACCGCTGCAGGTTTTGGGCAGTTCTCCACACAGGCATCTTCCAGGAAACACCAAGTACATTTGCACACATAACAGCACAACATGTTTGCTGAAGAAGTCGAGCTATTCTACCCACATGCCACATCTAGACATTTGAAATTGTATTGGTCTCTGTGTCTGAAAACTGATTTATTTCTTTTCTTTCATATGCTGCATCAAGGTACATGCCAGGCGATTCTAAGCATCAGATTAAAATGAAAGAATAGGATATTTAAGAAGAACCGCGGGTTCTTTTACTTCAAATAATATCAGCGTATTTGTGGTCTCAAAACTTAGCCAAAGGTGGTGTAGCGTTATTGGATAGCTCGCATGCAGTGACGCTCCTTGATGAAAATGAAACTGAAAGTGTGAAATCTCTGTAATATGATAATACTGGCTTAACCGTATGCTCGGCTCCAGAGAGCTGACAGGGATGATACATTGAACTGATTCAGAGCAACATCCTAATGTGGCGTGTGGCCTCTAACGATGTACATAGGTCAGACCGACGGCACGCAGCAGACCCGATTCCCGCTCTTGTTCTTGAACAAATTCTGCAAACCCCTCTCTCCCAATGGACAGTCCTTTCACTGCTTGGTCATTTGACAAAGTCTGCACAGCCCCCACCCTCCCAATGCCAACATTCATTTGCTTCGTCTTTGGGCCTCTACCGCATCCTCCTCCCCCAATCCCCCCCCCCCCCCCCCCACCCCCCCCCCCCCCCGGCCCACCCGCGACCTTCCCGTCCTTGGGGTGTGTGTGTGTGGGCGGGGCGGGCGTGGGGGGTGGATTGCAGCCCCTGTGGTTGTGGGCTGTAGGTGCAGAGAGGGGCGGCAGGTTAATGCATGGTCTTTCCGGCCATGTCAGGACCACGCTCTGCCCTCCCCCCTTCCTCCCCTCCCAACAAACCAACCCACACCGCTCGGCAGGTGCCAGGCTGTTGTCTTTGGCGCTGCCTCCCCGCCGTCTGGTCTGAAGTTGCCGCCAGCCATGCTGGAATGATTGCCCCCCACCCCCCCCCCCCCCCCCTTCACACCCCGCCCCCTCTCCTTCTTTCTGGCCCCTTTCTCAAACTCACTCTGCATTCTCCGGCAGTAGCTGGAGCAAGGAAGGAAAAGCACGTGGCCGGCAAGACTCAGCCAGCCGTGTGTAATGAAAGAGTTGTCTAGCGTGTCTGGTGGGAAGTCCAGTGGTCGTTGGCAGCATTCAGACCGTTCAGTAGACACCCCCCCCCCCCCCCGCCTCCTCAGGAACCTCCTCTCTACACTCTTCAATCTTACTCTAAAGAAACACTCAGGCTGATGTTTAGTCGATATGACTGCTCAGAGTCCGCTCTGCCGTTGGTGGGTTTCCCTATCACTAGGCTGTACTTTACTGCTGTATCAACGATGCTACACCTAAATGCTAATCTCTCCGAGTTTCAGCCACACGACTACATCACGAACGCTATATCATACATGCTATGTCTCAAGCTATACCGTATCGGAGTACATCGCCGAAGCCTATAACCTATCTGCTATGCACTCCAAGCTATACTTAAGCTACATCATGAAGCTATATCTGACGACTGTTACGCTGTTATACCCTCATTGCTCGTATGTCAAGGCTATACCTGCGATTATATCACGATGCTGACCTTTGCTGGTGTATTGCAAGTTATATATGTGACACATCTCCGTGCTCGTGGTATATCCATTACTACAAAGGCTGTTTACATATCGAAGCTTTATCCTAACAAGATACATTTCCAGGCTATGACCGCTAGCTATTCTATCTTTTGCTATTCCTAATGCTGTATTTTTTAGCTATACCTGTTCTAAAATATCGCTTTTTTCTACACGTAACTAAAATAGCTTTATGCTCTACTGTGTTTGGTTTTTTTCTTTATGGCAATGAATGACCGCTATCTTTCCTAGCTATATGACCATTTTCTGTTATGTTTTAACTGCTGTATATGTTTCTTGCTATTCCTCACTTGGCTGTTATCTTCAAATGAGGGCTAAGAGAACAGGATAAACCTTCATTCTGGGCCACTTTCGCCCTCAACCAGTTTCGGGCGTAAGTGGGACAGAAATAAAGGTTTTCCCTGTTCTCTGACAAGTAAGACTTCATAACCAAAAATAACGATTATCTACCAAACAAACATACTGTGTGGTTAATCGTTTTTATTACTTATTTACTAATGTTTTCAAGATTTTAATTTTTGCTTAATCTTGTATTCTGTCCTGAGTCCATTTTCAATAACTTCATTTTCGCGCAACATTATCAATAATGTGTCTCTGTCTTTCATGTGGAATAGAACTACTGTCTTTAACTGTTCTATAAAGTCTTTTTAAAAACGGTGTTATTTTTTTGACATAAAATCCACACACTTATCCCATCATGTCTTCACGCTGAAAAGCCAGCTTTGACAAAGTGTTTCTCTTGTTAAACTATATCTTTTTTGCCGAACAGTTCATCTAGTAATATAAGGGAGTGTTTTGTCGTTCCTTCTAACACTTTATAAATAAGTATCTAAAACTCACTCAGTTTAGTGCTAGGATTAACTTAATTTTACGTCATTGTTGTCCATATAAAACCTTCATATCTGATATGTCTTTGTTCCTTTTAAGTTGTTGGACAGAAAAATCACAATATGATCAAAAATTTTAGCGGGAATAAATGTTTGTAATAGTCTAGGACAACAATTTGTTTTTCCACAACCAGTTGCCCACAATATCCATTGAACAATGAGGGGAATTTTTCATACAGGGTATCTGTCCATAGTTTTATAACAGAATTTAATTCTAATCCAGTTATTATTTTTATCTTACTCTCTGTTCAAAATCTTGTTCAGTATAATTAAAAACCCTCTATGAGGCCTAAATGGTTAGATTAATCCAATTTAGTTCTGTAACGATTGGTTTCTATTTAAGTCAACATTGGATTTTTGTTGCTTTTGTTATGATCTTAATATCCTGCAATTTTGTGAAAGAACGAACGATGGTAACGTTACGACGTTTAACGGCTAGGTTTTGCCAGCTAATATTAATTCCTTTTATAGGACGTCACTAACGCCCCCAAACCCCATTCCCTCTCCACACTTTAAAGACGAAATTTCAAATATCATTGTGAAGTGTCTCCTATTTTCTGCTTGAAAGAACCTGTAATTTTGTAGACGCTTTTTTTTACAACTGTTTCCTTTTCTGTGGAGGATGTACGTTTTTTCCCATACGGCGTTACTTTCAATTTCTTTCCGGCTATTGGTCGTCTGGCATAAGACTTACAGGTAAAGGGCCAGAGTTCGATTGCTTTTCTGAAACTTATTTTGTCGGCTAAATATGTAAATGGCTTATGAAGTCAAATTTTATGTTCCACATTCTAAATAAGGTTCTAAGTGCCATTTGAGGTAGGTTTTCGAACTATTTTATATTCATACTGTCCATCATTTTTGTGCCTTAGAATTTGCGAGTTGTTCTAGTTTAGGAAACTTTTTGCTGTCGCCAACTCTTTGCGTTTATAAGCACCATCTTTTGGTGTAGCTCAAAACCATTACCAAAGGCCTATCTCACCGTTCTGTTCAAAGTCCGCAACATCTGCAAGGTCTTATAATTCTAAAGTTTTTTCACACAAGGCCGCTATATGTAACTCCTGAATCTTCTGGCACACGCGACTGTTTTAGTACTCGTATTATTTTATTTCCCAAAAACATTGTGCAGGTTATCACATTTCACGACTTTACTGTTTTGTTCTTTGATTTTTATATTAAATGATCGACCCTCCCCACAAACTAATCTTTTAAACTGTTAAATTAGGGATTGTATAATTTCATAATCGCAATAGGCAGCTTTCCCTGTTGGAAGAGCTCTTAAAACAGGGGAGCGGCCCTTCCATCATATTAAGTTTTCATCAGTGCTTAGTTCGTCCAAATGAATTAGAGTAATGAATGTAATGCAAGATCCGAGCGGTTATCTCCCTCATAAGTTGTTTTGTGTGCTGCAACTCTAAAAACTATGAATGGACGGCCGGCAGTTGTAAAGCCTTACATTTTAGGCTAGTTCTTTATCAATAAATAGTACCCTACTTCTTCTCTTCAGGCTTAAAGGTAACATTGTTTTTAGATTTGCTTTGTTAAGTTTGAGAGTAATGTCAAAGTTACTCATTGCTTCTTTTAGCGAGCAAAAACCCGTAATAACCATCAGTATGGTTAATGGCTAACTAATTGTTCCTCTATTTATTAACTTTGTTAATCTTTATTATTCTCTTGGCTTGCTTATATTAACATACGTCTTTGTAGAATTTTTCATGGATGCGCGGCCGTTTGGCCCGCAATTGTTATTCAATAGCATGTTCTAAAAACGAAGGACGACGGTTTGGGTTAGTTATGTTACAAACATTTTTAAAACAAATTAAAAAATGAGTTGATTCAAATTTACTGAGTGCAAAATATTCTGGTTGGGCAGCACTACAATCTTAACAAATATAACAACGATACTCTTGACCTTTCTGGGACCCCAGACTGACACCTTTCAAGCAAAGGTTAGTACTCCATTAAGCAGGATCTACTTAACCCCTATTAAAAAAAGACTTACATCGCAAATGTGTGGTTCTAGTCATCCGATTGCAGTATTTATCAGAAACAGTTTAATCTTTGCTGTGTTTTTGTGCATCAAACTGGGTGTGGAGTGTGTCTATGCTGATCACTTAAATTCATCCTAATCCTTTGGGTTAGGTCAGTGTATAGATTTCATTTCTATTACCACTTCAGAGTTTTTTGACTGAACTGCATGCGCCATTACCAAAATGTCAAACCGTAATCCATTCGCATAACAGAATAGACATGAAGGCTTTTGCAAGGACTGTTAACAACGAATTCAATATTAACACTCAGACAGACTTTAGACAAAAGTTGGACATTAATCATGGTCTAGGGCACCCCTTATTTTTGGGCGTGCACAGAAAGTTTAACTAGACTGGATCCTCATTACACATCTTTCTCTTCAGGCACAACTGTTCACCTTGGTCTCATCAGAGCAAGGCATAATAAAACAGCATGGACAACATTTATCTTAGACATACTATGGGCGCCCCCTACACCTAAAGCAGGAATAGAACGAATAAACGACTCTCTGTTCGTAATTACGCTGGTGTTTGTAGGCTCGCAAGCACAAACGAGATCGGTGCATACTGATCCTTCTACTGGCTTGTTGCACAAATAACAATACTTAGCAAATCTTTAGAGGACGCCATTATTTCTACAGTTGATTGCCTTCAAAGTATTAAACGGTACAAACTGGGGTACTAATAGCACGATCGAAAGTAGACTTTGCTGTTGGCTCTGGTTTTAATCATGTTGCATTCTGACTCAGACTCCAGATAGGTTACAAGAAAAACTACAATAAGGAAATCCTTGTGGCAGGCAATGAACAGAAAGTCGGGAAACGAAATAAATGCTGAGCGTAAGATTGCAAGCTGTAAAAAAACAAGTTGACCCCCCCAAGATTAAGTCATCCAATCCTGTGGCCCAAAGCCCGAAGACCGTTGAAGACGCGGACTCTGTTTCGATGACCATGGAATATGAAAACAGTCGACAGCGCTTGTTCTTCTTCCCTGGATTAACTGGCTAGGATCTAACTCGGTTTTATTTTATTAATTTTTAACCCAACTATTAAGAGAACTAATGCCATAAGTGCTCGGCCATAAGCCAACTACTATGCTTGCCAGTAGACAAAGCCAGCTAAATACCCCCTAATATACCGATCGGGTAAAGCGTCCCATGGCTTTTACTGGTGAATGTTTTGTATAAATCCTGCACAGATGGTCATGGTGTTTTTTTTACCTGATTTATCAGGTGGAGGCGTGAGGTGGCGGAGGCACTGGGCTTTGACCTCCACGCCACCTGAAATAGCCAACACCAGTGTACTTATTGCAAATCCTTAGGGCCGTTATAATGATTTGCTAATGTGACTCCTTAGCTCTTAAACAGTGTTCGTATTCGTTGTTGCTCTGCTAGCGTTGTGTACTTCTTATAAAATTATTTGGATAGTTTCTTATTCTGCCCTCATTGTGAGTTCGTAATTGGTATGTCGGTTAGTAGACAACCTCTTCTGTCTTGCTGATCTATCTGTTCAAGTATCTTTTAGTCTTTGGTTTATTCTTTCTTTAATATCATGCCCTAAGTTGGCGTACAGCAGATCAACGAGTTTTTCTTTTTCTCTTTTTATATGCTCATCTCCCCCCCCCCATTTCACTAGTTTTGCTAAATTGTTTGTTAATTCGCCTCTGATGCTTCTCAAAGCAATGATCAAGGGCCGCTTATTTCCCGCATAGGAATGGGGATTCATTAATTGTTTTTAACGTTGTTTCTTCTGAAAAACTGGTTTTGCTTCTATTGCATTTATTATTTCATCTGCTGATTGATTTATTCTTTAAGTTCCATGTTTTGTATTTGGTTAGCTGTTGGGAGTTCCTCAGTGTGTTTTGATAAGGTTTAGCAACTGATCCCTATCTAATCTTGGGTTTTTTAACAAAAGACCAAGGCGTTTTTGTTCGCTGACACTGAGCCTCTTTGTCTAATTGTACTCTTTTTAAAAACTTTGATTGAGTCTGTTTTAGATGTAGCTGAACAAGTTGTTCCTTGAATCGTTTTTTCACAAAAACAAAGGGTCATCTTTTACTTCAAAATCCATTTGGTCTATAAACGTCGGGAGGTTCTTGGCCTACACTTTGAAGAAAATGATTGACCTTACTTTTCGGATAATTTCACGTCGCCAATAGAGAGCCCCGAGCGATGTGGTCCAAAGCGTCATTTCACTCATGTCGTCTCAGGATCAAAATCATCATAATCTTTCATCTTCAAGGCCTGCCCATGTTTCTTTCTATATTAACTTTTTTTATTTGGTTTTATAAAAAAAATGCCACAAGCATATGCGCGATCTTGACCCGCATTAGAAGACTGAAGAGCCCTTTGGCGTGAAGGGAAAATAAAACGTAATATTACTGTTCCAAATAATCCCATCTACTCATTTGTTGGGATCAAATTCTTACTGTCAAATTTCCAGACTAGGAGCGGATGTAGTGATTGTTGCCAGGCTCTGCGCCGTCCGACTTTCAAAATAGTACTCGCTTCAACAACAGACACAAACAGGACAGTTGTCCAGATTTGGGGCGGTCATACGTTAAGAAAAGTTCTATAAAACTTGAGGGGCATGAATATGTTCTTTACCACATGCAGTCATTTTTTCTCTATTTCTGATCTAGGGCTACCGGGAATGAAAGGGATGATCTTGCGTTTTCAAGAATTGAAAATGAAGAAGCACTAAAACTTGAATAGGCGCCGCAGTTGCCGCACAGATGCTAAAAGCAGCAAAAAGGCTGTTGCCTGTAAATTTTGCGTATGGAAATGTTTTTCCATTTCCTTTTCACCCCCCCCCCCTTGATTTGTAGTTGTTAAAATGCGCATGCGCCATACTTTCAAGGACATTTAAAAGACAGATTGTCATTTGAACTAAACTTTTAATGATTAAGAACACGTGTTATCAGATCATCAGACACCGAAGAAAGTACTGCTAAGTTTGACATTCGTTAGGTTTGGACGTGTTAGCAACCTCAATTTAGCATGCTGATTTGAGAACAATATCAGTCATAATTTGAATTATTACGAAAGAGTGATTCATCATACAAACATATCCAGACGCAGGGCAGACGATATATGGAATTCTAGTTTTAGTGTCGCAGCAAGATCGCCCTTAAAGGCTATTTTATTGCTGGGTGCGAAGATGAAGAAACCGTTCTAAAAGAGGAAAGTGGAAAAGTTTTTTATCCTTAAAATAACGAAAGTACATGTTCGATTGAGGGTTTTAGTCCTAACAAAATCGACGCTTTTAGGCGGGGGGCTTAACCTTATCAGCATTCTTGATGAAATAAGAAAACTGATTTGGAGGTGGGAGGTGTAGAAATCCACAGTAGACTTGTGTCTAAGATCTGCACCTTCACAATGTTAGACTTGATGATTATTTAACAACGAAATCGGTTTATGGATTGACCTAAGGTCAACAGAGGATATTCAGTTGCATGGATGCAGATGGGAGAACTGTGAGAGTACGTAATAAACATTCAAATTGATAAGAAGAAGAGCGATAAAACCGCTTAATGTACTTTTGTTTTTCCCTATTTGATGCGCAGCTGATATTGAAAAATAAAGATTAAAAGATATACAATATAAATTATTTCTATTTTAAAAAAAGCATGTCTGTTCAGGTTTATCCCAAATGTTGCCTACAGCGCCAGAGTCGCCAAAGAAGCGATAGTAGAAAGCCCTAACATAAAAACCTCAGATTAACAAACATTACGCAAATGCTACAAAAACTAGCGCATGACCTTTCATATACAGCAAAAACCAAACGAAGGGTACTTCTGCTGCCTTCAAATGCTGTTAATTTGGTAATACTGAAACATCGACTATAAGTGCTCTATCAGCAGGAACGTGTGTTGGTTCTCTTAGCACACGGGCATAGGGCGCAACCGCCAGCTTGACCTCTAGGTGGTTTGTCTTTAGCTTTCGGTGGTCGTTCCACTTAGTGTACGGATGCTGCTAGCAAAAATTAAAAACTAAAACTCCAAAAGCACACAGCTATGGTTCAACTAATATGGCTAAATTAGTTCGTTTCAAACTGTCAATAAATAAAGCGCTAGTTGACTCAAACACAGGATGAAAGAATTTACTCGTTTACTGGCCGATTTTGATGCTACAAAAGACAATAGTTTGAATCATCAAAGAAAGGCCGAGGACCATGTTTTTTTCACAGCCAGACGCCGAGCAGATAAATAAGGATTGCTTAAAAAATGTAAAACGAAACATTAAACTCTGGTTCTAAATGACAGCTCACGTAACAACATCGAAGGGGGTTGATACTGTAGTTTTATGTGCTTGCTCAAAAAAGACCGTTGATATTGTATTCTGTTTTAAGCCGTGTATTTTTTTTTAATAGTAATTAATATGTTGCTTAGAAAAGAAAAGACAGCATGGCTAAAGATATATGAGGCCCAGGATGAATGTTTTGAGGAATGCCGAGAAATGAGCGTTTGTCAGAGCACGAATGATATTGATTTCAGAAGTTTATTAAGCCAGAAATCGTGCGGGCAAGCGTTGTACATGCAATTTCTCAAGTTCCAAGTAAACTAACAATAGACCGCCAGTTAAAGTATTGTTAGTGTTTTAATCGACTATATAACAATAAATGAAGAAAATCTAGAAGTCTGGGTCTCAACTAAACAGCAGTCTATTCTTTCTCATAATGACCTTAATACCGGTTGGGCAGACGAAACTGCTTACATCAGTTGGACGCTGCGCTGAAAGAGCTAAAGGTGAGGGCTCTGGGTGGTCAGAGGGCGAAGTCTTAGAGATTAAGATTAATCAGGCTATGTATGCACCGATTGTAGGCAAGCTTACATTCCGCTACTCGAGAGGTGGTTCAAAGAGAGCAGTTTTAAACTTAAGGAATTCAGACGACAAATGTTTTATGTGGTGCGTTCTCGCAAGGCTGCATCAGTTCGCGACACGCAGGGGGAGACGTGCCTAACTATCGGCAATACACCAAAGTTCTTAACTTCAATGGAATATCCTTCTTTCCTGTTAGTGTAGATCAAATTGAAAGTTTGAAGAACCAAAACAAAACCCCCAATAACTGTTAGTATTTACACTTGGGATGAGAAAACAAATTACAGCCCATTGAAAGTGTCAACGAAAAGCAACAGTCCAACAATAGCGCGAACAGACAAAAATCATGTTGTCTTTATCTGATGCTTTCACCAGCGGGTGCTACCGCATTACACATTGAGACGCACGATGAGTAAGGGACTAAGAAGCATACTTCAATAAGATCATGGGCAAACAATGAATTCTTTAGAAAATGGTTTAGCAAGAATTGCCATCTGTTCACAGCCGCGAGCGAACATAAGAAAACATTGTTAAAAGTTCTTGTTTAGATGTAATACAGAAACTAATTACACCCCACCGGATCCTTAAAGTTAGGTTTTAAGAACTGGAAACGGCTGCAAAATTCTCCATATGTTGTTTACGCAGACTTGGAATTCACTCATTGTTCTTATGAAGGGCCCAGCACCACAAAACTTCGAAAAACAGTTAATGAGTATCATCCGATTTGTTCTTTTGCTTCATTAGTGTCAGGTGGGATTGGCGCACCATTATGAACCAGAATTTTTATAGATGCCCTAGAATGCTGCAGACCCCCCCCCCCCTACGTCTTAGCAGCATGCAGAAAGTGCGTTAATGACTGTTCTATAATCTAAACTTTCTGAAATCATAATGCCGCCTGAAGACCAAGAACAGTATGACCCGCCACTCACTGTTGGATTTGAGGTTTAGGTCTTCTCAGTCGCAGAGAATCCAACAGTAAGATGACCATGATCACATTGCGGAAAGTTCAGAGGAGCAGCGACCACGTAAATGATAATCTTCAACTAAAGTTTGATCCTAAGACATGGAAGCTGCCCATCTTCTTTCATAACTTGCGAGGTTACGACTCTACATCTGATTATGAAAGCAGTGGACGATGCCTTCTGGGTGTCAGGCATTGACAGTCATCAGAAACAGTACATGTGCTTTAATCTAAATAACATGTCTTTTTCATGACTCTATGCAACACATGATGCGGTTCATTAGAGTCATGGCTATGTCCTTAAAGTCCTGCCCAATAACAGAAGAATCTTTTTGACCCAAAACTTATTGTTAGAATGGGGCGTTTACCCTTATGAGTTACATGAACATTTGGGAAAGGTTTGACGAAGATACACTTCCACTAAAAGGCGCCGTTTTTCTAGTCTTTGAGGCTAAGGACATCAGTGATTCTGATTTACCAGCATGCTCAAGATGCGTGGCAGAAGTTAGCGTGTTAAAACGATGGCAGACTAATCATGATCCTACTTGAGGGCTGACGTTGTTTGTTGGGGATAGTTTTTGAAAATTACAGAAAGACCTGCATGGAAACATTATAGCCTGGATCCGCGCATTACATTTCTGCGCCCGGGATGAGCTGGGCTGCTTTCTTTAAAGTTTTACTGGAGTACAGATGATTTATTGTCGGATTTTCCATGATTCAGATGATTGAAACACGGATTGGTGGGGGATTTAGTATGGCGTCGCATCATTACTGCTAAAGAACAACATAATTAAGTGGACGACTATAGATCCAAGTAAAAGGTCTAACTATATCATGTATTTAGATGCAAACAGTCTGTATGGTTGGCAATGGCGCAAATCACTTCCGATTACGCAACTTTATAATGTGCACAGGCGACGATCCGATAATATTCAAAAATAGGCATTTTAAAGTGGTTGGGCAGTTTAACGCCGGGTTCAAAACAGCGCGGTTTCATTCTAGAAGTTGACTTAGAATATCCTCCGAACTCCTTGACCTGGCTTATTGACTATCCATTTAGCAGACAGAAAGTCTAAAGATGGATCCAAGAGCACCGCCTAAACTTGTGCTAGATCTTCGATGGCAAAAAAAAATTATGACTGTATTACAGACTTCTACAATTTTATTTAAGACATGGGTTTGAAGTTGACAGCAGTTCTCATCGCATAATGCTTTTGATCAGACTGTCATGAAACCATTACAGCATGAAGAACACTGATCTCAGAAACCAATCACAGATGTTCAGAAAAAAGACCTTTTCAAGTTGCATGAAAAACAGCTGTTTCGGAAAGACTATGGGATCCGCACAAGCGTAAAGATTGTCAGATTCGTCACAAAAGAACCGAAGCAATTAAGCTGACGTCAAAATCCTTAATTATCAGACTTCAGAAGTTCAGGATAGCTTTTTTGGTTAATGATGAAAACAAAGAAAGTCAATTGGAAAAAACCTGTATTTATCGGGTGTAATGTTTTTAGAATTATCATAAGCTTTTGATGTTAGAGTTTCCTTTATGACTACTTTAAGCCCTTGTATCCTTGAGGCCAGCAGTACGTTTACACAGATACAGACAGTTTTGTTTTAGATATCCCTACTGAAAGACATCTATAAAGACATGGAATTAGAAGTGGCTAAAGTGCATGCGGGTATGGTATGACACGTCGATTATCCTAAGATTGCGCCTTTGCTTTCAAATTAATAATAGAAGGTTTTAGGAAAGATGAAGGATGAATTATCTGGAAGGTGATCAAGGAGTTTGTTGGTTTAAGGTAAAAAATGTACAGTATTTCGAGCAGGAGAAAATATCATTAAGGGAAAGCAAAGGGAATATCTCGCAGCGTTGTGCAGTCTCAACTTATCACATGACAACTACAAAGAAGTCATGTTTGGCAATAAGACTTTTCATATGACAAGTAAACTGCGATCTAATCTACATGAGATCAACACAACGGTTGTAAACAAAAGAAGTCATTAGATTGACAACACAAAACGAGTGTTTGTTAATCCAGAGTTTCATATGCAATCGGGAACGGGTGGGCCGCATAAACAGGGGGGTTTATATTTCTCATCAAACTTTTATATAAGATCAAATCATAGCTTCATCAATTCATTTAAATCTTTTCTCATGGTTTGCTTGACGCGTTCAAATTTTTTTTAATATTTCAAGATATTCTTTTTCCCATTTTGGGGGTTTGAGTTGTAGGTGATCTGGTTGATTTAGACAAGCATTGAATTAATCCCCGAATATGTTTCCTTAATAGCATTACACGCATGAATGATTCCCGTATAATTTTCAAGGTCTTTCCTTTAACCATTCGTGTTTGTTCTTCGCTTCCTTCTGGCCTTCCATTTTAAAACCAAAATGATGTTTAACGTATAATTAATTAAAGCGGAACTGGGTCTGGTGGGGATTATCTGCAGTTCTTCTTTCACAAAAGATCTTTTGAGGAGCTGGTTGTTTTGTCTGTTTGTGTAGGTTTCTCGTAAAAATAATACACGGGCGCGATTCATCTTTAATTTCTTTTTATTTCATATGATCAACACTCCAAACCGGATCGGTTGCCCTGATGCGAGTGTCCCCTTTGCTTCCCCGGTAAATAAAGGTACCTTACTTTTATATCAAAACGGTAATAGTTTGCTGGATGATGACCTGCTCCTTCAGCAACATTTATTGTTTTTCATTTTGATTGCTTGTTTGGTTTTACGCCCTTTAAAATTACTTCATTATGCATTGCGCGCAAAACTGAGGGCAATCTTCTAAACCCATTCTGTGTTGCGAGGAATTGTCAATACAGCTCTTGTGATACTGGTAAGGAGAAAAGTCTTTCAGCTAACTGTTTGTTTAAAGTTTTCAACAAAGCCTGTGATCTGTGAACTCCCGGAATGCCTCTTCTAATGGAACTCTGTGTTTTAACAATAATTGATTTACTTGGCTTTAAATTCTTTTCCATCATCGACTTGAATCATGCGAGGATAAGTTAGCGGGCCCCGTTGATATATCAGCTGTATGGCAACAGCAACAGCAAAGCACTCTTTTGTGGTAATGGTTCGCATCTTTGTATCTTGAAGCTATGTCAATGACTGTGAGTGCGTCCCTTAATCTTTTTCGTCTAATCGTATCAGAGGTTTAAATATAGAAGGTCCATTTGATGGTGTCGTTTGGAGTTGTATTGAAAAAGTGTGGTCTCTGTATTCGTCTAGGTGCAGGTAAATAAATTTGCCAAATCGCTTGTTTAGATAACCATTTTTGCTGTTTTGTTCACTGACTCCCTGCCGCTTGGCTTAGCTTTTGTATTGCTGTGATTCCCTTCCAATATCCTTTTGGCGAATAATAGATTTGTTCATTTTTTATTCAGCCAATATTATGCGCAACAAAATACACGACGGCATGCCAAAGACAATAAACCCAATTTCTTGCATCTTTTGTTTTTCTGATGGTTGATAAAAGTCACTGAATTTTGTGGGGGAAATGTTTCAATTGGTTTGCCTGTTACAAGATAATTTTTCTTTTATTGCCTGGTCAACGTCTTTAAATGTGTAAGCCGCATGCCCCTTTTTTTTCAGTTTGTTATTAATAAAATCTAACTGCTCAATTCTCTGCTTTTCATAGCGATCTTGGCTGCAGCTAGTTGCTCCACAGCTTTGTTATGTCTTTTTCTCTCGCCGTCATCCCGCAGTTTACAAAATGCGTAATTATTTCCCACTAAAAGCAAGAGCATTCACCACAGCGCCGCCTATCATCATTACGAGTGAAGCCATTTTTTTATAAATGTATTTTTTTATTTACATATTTATACTGTCTGGAATTATTCCTTGCTTGACTAGAAAATCTTTTGTAGCGAACGAAGCTGCTATAACAGCAATCAGCTTTGCTGAGTCTTCAAAGTCTAGTTTGCCAAGATCTGCCGGTTTTAATTCTTAACAAGCTTTTACCAAGCATTGTGTATCCTACACTTAACCCCCCAATAACAGCAGAATGGTATACAAGGTTGGTAACAGTTTTTTCGGTGCTCATTTTAAAAAATAAAAATAATTATAATTAATAAAAAACATGAACACGATGATCTACTACAGCTACAGGGCGGCCTAAACCTTCCTGAACTTATGAATGACCAAGTTGATGCCCAAGCTATTATGCCCAAAAAGGAAAGGTTGTATTCTTTGGCAGCATGTGGAAAAACAAAACAGTTCCTCGGAACTGAATTCAGCATAGAACAGATTCAACAGATGTCGCCGCAAGACATTATAAAGTATCATAACAGGTATGAAGCGCAGCTGGGTCTAGAATGGTGAAAAGTGTGGGGCAAACGGTTCTTAGTTTGTACACTAAACTAGTCAGTAGATTTGCTCCCATTGATTCTGAACAAATCTTACGTATGATTTAACGCAAGATCCAGTTTTAACAAAGTCATTAGAGTCTCTAGGCTGTGATTTATATTACAGATTTGGAACATTGTTATCGCCGCTAATCATGGGATTAATAACTTTAATCATATAGATTTTATTTCCCTTCAAAATGAACGAGCTGGAAAATCATCAGAACCAGGAAACATTGAATCAGGTGGAGAAAGTAACCAAGCCAGAAAATCAGCAGAATCAGAAAACACTGAATCAGGTGGGGACCAGTGAAAAGCATCCTGGGCGTGTTAAAGCAGGAAGAAAATTAGCAGAGTGGAACAGACAAAATAAATTAATGTTACAGAATATAACTCATCATAAAAACAAAAACACCGCCAACGCCAGAACAAGTTGTTAAAATGCCAGCTATAAAAACTCCATGTAATACAAGACCTACAGCACCAAAGTTTTCATGGAATATTGAACTTAAAACTGTTGCCATTTTTGGCGCCCTTGCTGCTGCTGGGGGCGGTTATTACGGTTATAAAATATATACACAATGGCAACAGAAACAAAAGCAATCAAAAAAATCTGAACCACTAAATACAGAAAAAGACAACTGCACGCCAAAACCGCCAACAACAAAAGATCATTTGACCCATTTCAAATGGAATAATATTTTAAGAACTTAATTTAAAATTTTTTGTTTTTTTTTTGATAAAAATAGATCATGGCGTATTATAAAATGTTTGAAGTCAATAAATAAAGACATGGATCTATAAAAGACATTTCCATAGACCAGAATTGTAATCAATGCGGTTGCTTAGGATGTAAGAACTTCATTAAGATCTATGCAGAGAACGCTGAGCAAAACATCCTCAACGATGACGCGTTTTTTGAGGCGTGTGTGTACTAATTAGACATCTACTATTTAAGATAAAAACATAGATTGTATTTTTTTGATAATTATAAAATAACTTGAATAAGAACTTGGTTGTACTTAGAGGATGACTTAGTTATGATCTTGAGGTAACTTAATTAAGAACTTAATCAAGAACTTATTAAGAACTTGAAGTATTAATAAAAACTTAATTAAAAACTTAATTAAGAACTTGGGGTGACTTGAAGTGACTTGAGGTGACTTAAGTTAAGAACTTAAAATGAATTAAGTGTGTGCATGCGTGGGTGGGGGTGGGGAGGAGGTGTGGGATGCGTGGGGCGGGGGTGGGGGGAGGAGGTGTGCATGCTGGGGTGGGGTGGGGCACATCTGTCCCAGTTACAAGCACCACTACATCCTGTTAGACTCATGCTGCTAAAATAGGACGTTCACACATAAACGGCTATTTATAGTAGCAGTCAGCAAGGCTAATTTTACTGCAGTCCTCTTGCTGCTAAATATAGCCGTTCATGTTTTAAACGGCTATTTATAGCAAGGCTGACTTCACCACAGTCCTCTTGCTGCTAAAATAGCCGTTCATGTATAAACGGCTATTTATAGCAAGGCTGACTTCACCACAGTCCTCTTGCTGCTAAAAATAGCCGTTCATGTATAAACGGCTATTTAAAAGCAAGGCTGACTTCACCACAGTCCTCTTGCTGCTAAAATAGCCGTTCATGTATAACGGCTATTTATAGCAAGGCTGACTTCACCACAGACCGCCTCCCGCAACAAAGAGTTTCATTATTTCTTTCCTTCTCACACAAAAAAGTTTATACCACACCCCTCCTCTTTTCTCATCCGGCTTGGGACCGGCATTTGGCAGAGTTAGTGGGGTTTTTTTTTGGCAGAGCTTTTTTGGCGGCTCTTAATCGCCAGTTAGTACACCTGTCGCTGAACGTTTGAAGCTTTTTGTAGGAATAGTGGCGCCACCCACTACCCCACCCCGTTCTGTTAGGTGTACTAAAGAGAACTCGATCTAATTTTGCCAGGCGTTTCGAAAATCATCATTTTTCTGAAAGTACTTAGCGATCAGACTTCGTTTGGCAAACAAATCATTGATGCTGATGCTAAGGTTTTGAAATTTTGGACAATAATAAAAAAGTTTTGAAAGCTGCATCAGTTTTCTTGCATATGAGTCATCAATATTCATGTGCGTTTGTAAAAATGAACGCCATGTCTCAGTTGGTTTTGATCTTTGAAACATTGTTTGTGCCTTTTCAAGGCAGTGACCCATAACCAGAGCATAATGGATAGTTTTTCTTTTGCTAAGTTTTAGTAAAAGAACACCATCTTGTAGAAATGGAATCATTTCGCCAACCGTCAAAAGCTTATCAAAAACATCAACATCTTTTTCAGTAAAATTGCCCAAATCTCTTTCTAAATCTCTTTCTTGAACCAACAAGCTTTCAAGGTAGTTGTGTAGTTCATCAATGGTTAGTTCTCGTTTTTCTTTCTCCCCGCCTTCCAAAAAAAGCAATACTGCTCTTTGGCTTACAAGGTAAAAAACAGCGCCCCACCTGAGTTTATATACTCCACCATAAGCCTGGGGATTGCATATGATCCTCCATAACAAGACGTTGTTCCTCTGTAAACAAAGCACGTCTGTCTCCATTGAAAGCCATGGCTAAAATGGCCGGGTCTTGCCGGCGTAGTAGTGTTGACGTGGAGTGTCACGTGGCAGTCTAGAATATTCGTGAACATTTGCTGATGCAATAATGGGCAAGTTGCCCGCGGCGCACTTGGCCAGGTAAGAGAAGAAACGCAGTAAGCTCGCGAGGCATGGTTTATTGATTTTTTGGTCACAACATAGGAAGACACACAGTTGCAAAACGAGCCGCTCGGCCTGCGCTGTGTTCTATCTGGCCGTGCATACGTGCTGTGTGTGTGTGTGTTTTGTGTGTGTGTGTGTGTGTTTGTTTGTGTGTGTGTGGTGTGTGTGTGTGTGTGTGCACGTACACATATATGTAATTTGTTATATATATATATAAGAGAGAGAGAGAGAGAGAGAGAGAGGAGAGAGACAGAGAGAGAGAGAGAGATAGATAGATAGATAGATAGATAGATAGATAGATAGATAGATAGATAGAGAGAGAGAGAGAGAGAGAGAGAGAGAGAGAGAGAGAGAGAGAGATGTGTGTGTGTGTACCTGTCTTATGTGTGTGTTTCTGTGTGTGTACGTGCGTGCATATGTGTGTTGTGTGTGCGTGTGTGTGTGTGTGTGTGTGTGTGTGTGTGTGTGTGTGTGTGTGGTGTGTGTGTGTGTGTGTGTTATGTGTGTTTTGTGTGTGTGTGTGAACGTGTGGGGTGTGTGTGTGTGTGTGAAACGCAGAACACGTATGTCTATGGCTCCAAGCTCTCTCTCTGCTGACAGCCCTACGCTGTAATTAACGCACCGTTAATCGGTAAGTAATCGGATAGCCTAGTGCACCCCCCTTTGTATACGGAGCGCGTTCAGTCGCGGCTGCTTTTCCCCTACGTTACTCTATGGAACGTGTTCAGCCACGGCTACTTTCCCCTACGCTACTCTCTGAAAACTTTAGTAAATTAGTATTGAAAACGAATAAAACCCTGCACAGTATGTTTGTTTGTAGATAATCGTTTTTTTTTGGTTATTGAAGTCTTACTTGTCAGAGAACAGGAAAACCCTTTATTCTGGGCCACTTTCGCCTGAAACTGGTTGAGGGCGAAAGTGGCCCAGAATGAAGGTTTTCCTGTTCTCTTGCTAACTGCTCTATTCCCGAGCCATACCTGACTGCTGTATGTTCATGATGTACTTGACTCTTAAATGTCCATACTGTATGTAGTTGCTGCACTTCCAAGCTGTATCTGACTAATATACATCAGTGTTATACCTGACTCTATATCTGTGTACAAAACCTGACCCATTTGTCAATGCTTTACTGTGATATCTTCATTCTCAATTTGACTATCGTATATTCATGCTTTACCAGCCTGGTATCTCTTGTTGCTATATTGGAAATGTTATTCCAGTGTGTTCACTGCTGCCCTGTCTATACTGCTGGAGGAATAATTCCAACGTGTTCACTTTCTATGCTGCTGGAGGAATAATTTCAGTGTGTTCACTTTCTATACTGCTGGAGGAATAATTCCAGTGTGTTCACTGTCTATACAGCTGGAGAAATAATTCCAATGTGTTCACTTTCTATACTGCTGGAGGAATAACTCCAGTGTGTTCACTTTCTATACTGCTGGAGGAATAATTCCAGTGTGTTCACTGTCTATACTGCTGGAGGAATAATTCCAGTGTGTTCACTGTCTATACTGCTGGAGGAATAATTCCAGTGTGTTGACTGCTGCCCTGTCTATACTGGTGGAGGAATAATTCCAGTGTGTTGACTACTGTTCTGTCTATACTGGTGGAGGAATAATTCCAGTGTGTTCACTACTGCTCTGTCTATACTGGTGGAGGAATAATTCCAGTGTGTTCACTGCTGCCCTGTCTATACTGGTGGAGGAATAATTCCGGTGTGTTCACTGCTGCCCTGTCTATGCTGGTGGAGGAATAATTCCGGTGTGTTCACTGCTGCCCTGTCTATACTGGTGGAGGAATAATTCCAGTGTGTTCACTACTGCCCTGTCTATACTGGTGGAGGAATAATTCCAGTGTGTTCACTACTACCCTGTCTATACTGGTGGAGGAATAATTCCAGTGTGTTCACTACTGCCCTGTCTATACTGGTGGAGGAATAATTCCAGTGTGTTCACTACTACCCTGTCTATACTGGTGGAGGAGTCCCAGAGGGCTCCCTGTCCCCAACATGCTGTTGATGTGGCTGATCTCTATCTTTTCCCCATTCATGGGATGAGCACTTTGAATTGAACGCCCTTTATACACAGTGGACGACAGAATGGAATGATCACGCTGTACGCCCTTTATACACAGTGGACGGCAGAATGGGATGATCGCTCTGAACGCCCTTTATACACAGTGGACGACAAAATAGGATGATCACTCTGTACACCCTATATACACAGTGGACGACAGAATGGAATTATCATTCTGTATGCCCTTTATACACAGTGGACGGCAGAATGGGCTGATCACTCTGAACGCCCTTTATACACAGTGGACGACAGAATGGGATGATCGCTCTGTACGCCCTTTATTCACAGTGGACGACAGAATGGGATGATCGCTCTGTACGCCCTTTATTCACAGTGGACGACAGAATATGATGATCACTCTGTACGCCCTTTGTACACAGTGGACGACAGAATGGGATGATCGCTCTGTACGCCCTTTGTACACAGTGGACAGCAGAATGGGATGATCACTTTGTACGCCCTTTATTCACAGTGGACGACAGAATGGGATGATCACTCTGAACGCCCTTTATACACAGTGGACGACAGAATGGGATGATCACTCTGTACGCCCTTTATTCACAGTGGACGACAGAATGGGATGATCATTCTGTACGCCCTTTATTCACAGTGGACGACAGAATAATTGAGAGACTCCCGACTGAAAGCATGAACGACTCGCGCAGTGATTTGGTAGCTTCTTGGGAACTCTTGTTTCTTCAGCAACTTCTTTGTGCAGTCGGACTGTGGTGACTTGTATTCTGTCCAGCCATCTGTGATGCCTGGCAAGACAGAACAAATGTGGTTACTATGATTAGCTTGGCTAGAATCAGTTCTATTAGGAGTTACCGCCACTTGAGTGGTTTAAAAATGTATGTAAATATTGTTGGCCCATTCCCAGTGGTTCTGTCAATCACTGTTGAATGCTTGAGTAAGAAAGTACCAAGAGACAAGAACAGGCGTGGACACTCTCAAAACAGCTGCATCACGTTGAGATTAAGACTGCTGAGTACGACGGCGTTGACCCTGACATCTCTCGTCCTTGCTGTGGAATTTCTTCCCGCGTCTGCGTCCTAGGTTGAGTGCGCTGTCTGCGTCCTAGGTTGAGTGCGCCGTCTGCGTCCTAGGTTGAGTGCGCCGTCTGCGTCCTAGGTTGAGTGCGCTAATTGCCAATTAAGCTTCTGTAGTTCAAAGGGTTTCCTCTTCCTTCAGAATTTTCGACGTCTCCAGTTTTATGGTGTGGTGGTTGACATAGTCTGTCTGTTCAAAGGTCTTTGGGGCCTTGTCTTCATTTCCTGTCTTCTGTCTGACGTCATTGCTGGTTGCTTTCCTGGGATTCTCTCGTCCTGTAACGGTCAATGTTCAAGTGCCATCTCCTTCCTGACCATTTTCGAGATAGCTGGTAACAAGATGTCTGCCGTGCTAGCGACCCACAAGATAGCTCGGAACAGCAAGTGTAGATCACCCTCCGGTAGTCCCATTCTTGTGTGTTAGGGCCAGGTTTTTTTGTTTCTTTCTTTCTTTCTTTTCCCCTTCGAACAGCGGACGGCGGATGTTCATTGTATGTTACGGCCAGGTTTGGGTTTTTCCCTTTCGAACAGCGGATGTTCATTGTATGTCACGGCCAGGTTTGGGTTTTCCCCTTTAGAACAGCGGATGTTCATTGTATGTTATGGCCACGTCTGGGTTTTTCCCTTTCAAACAGCGGATGTTCATTGTATGTTACGGCCAGGTTTTGGGTTTTTCCCCTTCGAACAGCGGATGTTCATTGTATGTTACGGCCAGGTTTTGGGTTTTTCCCTTTCGAACAGCGGATGTTCATTGTATGTTACGGCCAGGTTTGGGTTGTTTTTTTCCTTTCGAACAGCGGATGTTCATTGTATGTTACGGCCAGGTTTGGCTTTTTTTCCTTTCGAACAGCGGATGTTCATTGTATGTTACGGCCAGGTTTGGGTTATGTTCATTACATGTTACGGCCAGGTTTGGGTTTTTTCCTTTCGAACAGCGGATGTTCATTACATGTTACGGCCAGGTTTGGGTTTTTTCCCTTTCGAACAGCGGATGTTCATTGTATGTTACGGCCAGGTTTGGGTTGTTGTTTTTTTTCCTTTCGAACAGCGGATGCTCAATCTATGTTACGTCCAGATTTTGGATTTTTTCCCTTCGAACAGCGGATGTTCATTGTATGTTACGGACGAGGTTTTGGGTTTTCCCCCCTTCGAACAGCGGATGTTCAATGTATATTACAGCCAGATGTTGTTTTTTTTTCCCTTCGAACAGTTAGATGTTCATTGTATGTTAGGGCCAGGTTTTTAGGTTACTTTTACGGTGTGCACTGTTTTCTTTTTTTTTTTCCCTGTGTTTTCTTCAGGGCAACCAAGACCTTGTAAGTTTTAAGTTTGTTTTATGAGTCAGAAATGAGTTGCCCGCAGAGCCGTTTCCTGCTTTAAACAATCTCAGTATCTAACTTTAATCGGCACTTATATTTCAGCACAGAGAGAGAGAGAGAGAGAGAGAGAGAGAGAGAGAGAGAGATGTTGAACTGCGCCGTACAGTGCTTTGTGCTGACCAGGACAGCTTCAGGCCAGGTCTCCGTCACCTTGGTCCTGCATCATAGGGTGTCGTTCCATTCTTTCCAAATGTTAGGGCCTGGCGGTGTTGTGATGGGCAGGTGGGGAGGGGGGGGGGGGGGGGGTGGGGTGGCAGGGGGCAGTCAGAGCTACGAAAAGATGCCAGAGGAATTGTATAAGTGTCCAGCCGATCAACATGTTGACTTGGGGATGACTGCACCCATGTTTGATTAACGATAACACAGCAGCTCCCATTCCGGCCTTCACTAGGGGGTGGGGCCGACTGCTCTTCCATCCACACCTTCCTCTCCCATCAACAACACACTTCCTCCCTCCCCATCAGTCTCACCCCCACCCTGCCCACTCCAACTCTTCCAAATTCCCTGTTCTAAAAGGGTCCCAGATCAGTCACGGAAGCCAACACAATCCTACCAAGCCCCGCTCTATTTTTTCAAGTCCCTGTGTCTTCCTTCTCTTCTTTCCGCTTCCTCACACCCCTCCCTTCCCTCCTCCACCACCCCTCCTTTAGTTCCCCTTGCCCTCCAATCTTCCCTTTCCATCCCGCCATTCCTCCTCTTTGCTAGCGGATGCAGCCCCTAGTAAACATGTGGATTCTCTGCCAGCCAATAAATGTCTTTGGAAACTCGACCCCTTTGACCCCAACGCTTACCCTCCTGTGCTCGCCCCTCCTTTCCCATCTTTCCCACACCCTCTCTCTCTCTCTCTCTCTCTCTCTCTCTCTCTCTCTCTCTCTCTCTCTCTCTCTCTCTCTCTTTCTGCTGTCAGCCTTGACCAGCCGTTTCCACTGACAGCCATAAAACAGCCTCCGACCTTGCTGCGTGTGTTTGCCTTCACCAGCCCATCGGCATCAGGGAGCTAAACAGCAGCAACAGCATGTTGTCCCACTCTGCTTCAAGGCCAGAGAGAGAGAGAGAGAGAGAGAGAGAGAGAGAGAGAGAGAGAGAGAGAGAGAGAGAGAGAGAGAGAGAGGAAAATCCCTGTGTATTTCTGTGGATAATCAGTAGGAAGGAATGAACAAATCTCCTAACAGTCTTGTTTACAGTGGACGGAAATAGGATTTCGTGGAGACAGAATGCAGGTGAAATTAAGAGAAACAAAACGCACAAACGACGAAAAGAAGTTACTGATAAAATCGAGTATGAACCGAAGCTATGGACAGACATGTATGGACTAAGGTGAAGTTGTACGCATGCCTTACAACGCAGTTTAATGAAACTGGTGGAAAATTTCGTTAAAAAAGGCAAAATTCTTCAACAGAATGCACAAAAGACTCAGCACACACACACACACACACACACACACACACACACACACACACACACACACACTTGCGCGCGCACAAGACCCATCACCAAGTGGCTTTATTCATAGGACAATTACCATCACCAACGCGGCTTGATTCATAAGGAAGAAAGGTGGCAGAGTGGTTAAGACGTTTGCCTGCCAGTCCAACGTGTGAGAAGTGCGTGGGTTCGAGCCCTGCCTTTCTCGCCCTTTCTTTCCCAGTTTGAATGACAAATCGAACTGAACGTTAAGTCCATCGGATGGGGACTATAAGCGAGTCACACCCGTGTGCCTTCCTGGCCCCCTGCACACGTTAAATGGAGGGGCAGGGACAAGGAAAAGAAGACAGAGAGGCATAAGAAGAAAGAAAGAAAGAAAGAAAGAAAGCTGGGAAGGGAGGAAGGCAGGAAGGAAGGGAGGAGAAGAGGAGGAGAATTATAAACCTCATCAGACTATGTAAAACATGAACCACCTGTGACTGTCCAATAACCCGCAGCCAAAGATAGCCGGCCGCAAAGAGCATGGGTCTATTTTGGTGGCCTTGTTGGAGGCCATCAGACCATCCACTTTTTGCCATCAAACGCGCCGCTACTCCTTCCCCTCAGCCTTCGTCTGGCAGCTGGCAACGAAGGAACGTAGAACAGCGCGAGTGCTTCTTTCTTTCTTTTAAAGCCTGCTGACTTCAGCCTCATCAAAACAGCTCCTGATACCAATTTACCATGACATCGTTCGTTAAATCTCCTTCAAAAGCTTTCGCCTGTTTGGCCAAGAACCCTGAGTTCTGCTCCGACATTAAACAGTCCAGCTTGCCTGTGGATTTCCTCATCGTCTCTGATCCAGTCTTTTGATGTCGTTTCAAACCATGTACAAAGTGGAACACAGATATTTGAAAAAGCGCTGCTATCTTCCTACCTTTCACACCGTCACTTTTAAGTTGTATATATTTTTTTCTCTGTTGTCAAACGCATTCCGAGTTGGACCACATCGTAACAGACAACAATTTTCCCGCAATACCTTTGAAAAACTGACACTATGACGCCACCTGCAGTTGTTTCCACTTATTTTTTCCTCTCCTGTGTCATATGTATGTGATGGTTTTCAAGATTAGTTCAGCGAAGTATCATTCAGAATGAATTACTGCCGGCTAATTTGATCACTTCTCTATGTCATTTGAGTCTGTAATTCCATGACCATGGAAAGTGAAATAACTTCAAAATAATTGCATCATTTTGCATTGCAGATGAAAGCCTGTGGCAGTGTTGGGACGAAGTAGATGGTTTAACAGATTTGAGATCTAATACTGATCATGAAGATAAACAGACACTTGCAATGTATGACATGGCACAACAAGCCTCCACATTTCATATCACTGGCTGTGCATGAAGACGACCACACATAGGAACAGGTATATGGGAAATAACGTACAATTTCGGGGTCACAGATACCTACGTGTTGCTAATGGGGATGTTAGCGCTTTTTGCCTCATAGATTAATCAACGTGACCTCCCACTCCCCCTCCCCCCCCCCCCCCCCCCGCCCCGCATCCATCACAAGCTGGTGGTGGGCAGAGTGAGACCTGCATGTGTGAGTCAAGAGAAAGACACGTGGTGTGGGCCGGTGTCGTATATAATACTGTCGCTCATAAAATCGTGTCGCAGCGACAGTATTTCCCGGGAAATACTGCATTTTATGGACAGCTACAATATTCTATAGGACATTTTTCGTGAAAAGTTGTCGCGCGACAATTTTTTCCAGCAAATATTGTCGCTGCAACAGTATTTCACGTGAAATGCTGTCGCTGCGATACAATTCCACGGCGACAGTATTATATACGACACCCCCCTGTGGGATGCCTCTCCTGGCTCACAGTCGCCAATGATGGCGTCAGGGAAGTCAAAACAAAATCTGTCTCCTTTATCTTCCTTTCTGTCTTTGCTTGCCTGGCAATGTGTCGTGTCTGTCTTCTGTCTGCCTGTCTGTCATTATGTCTTCTGTCTGCACGTCTCCTTTTCATCAGTCTTTAGTACTGATGTCAACATCGACTAAAGTTAAAGCATATAGGATTTCAGGAATTGATAACAATTGATCTCAAACTGGTCATGTTGCTTATTTGTGCAAACGAGTATCTCAAGAGACATTCCAATGAAATATAATCAAGCACCTTTTTAATTTCCATTCTCGTTATTTTTTAAGCGCACATCCAGTCTCTCATAGGCAATGCCTCGACGATGTAGGATTCTACAGGGCGCCCGAAGTATTTAACTGAAACTGGTGCTTTAAAATCCAGTTCATTGTCATCTAATTATCATGAGGCAGTTGATATACTTCCACTTAAATTAAGACTGAAATACAATAAGGCAATATTAATGCATAAAGTGATAATTGGCAGTGTTCCTCCATGTTCCAGAAATAGTTTCCCAGTCAATTATTGTTATTGTTTACGTGTTTTGATTACACCCTCTCTGTCCGTATGTCTCTCTCTCTCTCTCTCTCTCTCTCTCTCTCTCTCTCTCTCTTTCAGTCACGACCTTCCTGCCACGTGTCTGTTCTCACGCCACCTTGTGCGTCAACAGAAGCAGGTTGCCCCTGGTACAACATGGGTCTCCCTCCACCTCACACCTGACTTAAAGAGGTAGTCACTGCTCGCTCCTTTTCTCTCCCTTCACTTAAAGAGACACTCACTGCCCCTTTCCCTCTATTCACACCTGTCTTAATTAAAAAAACACTCACTGCCTCGTTGTCTTCACCTAAAGAGACAGTCACCACCCCGTTGCCTCTATTCATTCCTGTCTTAATTAAAGAAACACTCACTGCCTCTTTCCCTTCACTTAAAGAGACAGTCACCGCCCCTTTCCTTCTATTCACACCTGTCTTAAAGAAACAGTCATTGCCCCTCTCCCTCTATTCACATCTGTCTTAAAGAAACAGTCACTGCGCCTCTCCCTCTATTCACATCTGTCTTAAAGAAACAGTCACTGCCCCTCTCCCTCTATTCACATCTGTCTTAAAGAAACAGTCACTGCGCCTCTCCCTCTATTCACATCTGTCTTAAAGAAACAGTCACTGCGCCTCTCCCTCTATTCACATCTGTCTTAAAGAAACAGTCACTGCGCCTCTCCCTCTATTCACATCTGTCTTAAAGAAACAGTCACTGCGCCTCTCCCTCTATTCACATCTGTCTTAAAGAAACAGTCACTGCCCCTCTCCCTCTATTCACATCTGTCTTAAAGAAACAGTCACTGCCCCTCTCCCTCTATTCACATCTGTCTTAAAGAAACAGTCACTGCGCCCTCCCCTATTCACATCTGTCTTAAGAAACAGTCACTGCCCCTCTCCCTCTATTCACATCTGTCTTAAAGAAACAGTCACTGCCCCTCTCCCTCTATTCACATCTGTCTTAAAGAAACAGTCACTGCCCCTCTCCCTCTATTCACATCTGTCTTAAAGAAACAGTCACTGCCCTCTCCCTCTATTCACATCTGTCTTAAAGAAACAGTCACTGCCCCTCTCCCTCTATTCACACCTGTCTTAAAGAAACAGTCACTGCCCCTCTCCCTCTATTCACATTTGTCTTAAAGAAACAGTCACTGCGCCTCTCCCTCTATTCACATCTGTCTTAAAGAAACAGTCACTGCCCCTCTCCCTCTATTCACATCTGTCTTAAAGAAACAGTCACTGTGCCTCCCTTCTGTTCGCATCTGTCTTAATTAAAGAGTCAGTCACTGCGCCTCTCCCTCTATTCACACCTATCTTAAAGAGATAGTCACTGCCCCTCTCCCTCTATTCACACCTATCTTAAAGAGACAGTCACTGCGCCTCTCCCTCTATTCACACCTATCTTAAAGAGACAGTGACTGCCCCTCTCCATCTAACCACCCCTGGCTGTATTTTCTCAATCTCTTTTTCTCTATTCGAATCTTACAGGGGTCCCACTACCTGCAGACCAAATTATCTGTATTCAAGAATCATCTTACAGGGGTCATAAGACCAAATGATTGGTATGCATTTACTATCACAAAGACCATGGCACTAACAAACCAAACATCAGTATTTTGGTGCCATCTTGATATGAGTCATGACCATGCCAAAAATGATCGTAACAGTTCTCACTATACAGAGGTCATGGTACTGACAAAGCAAATGGTAAATATACTTCTCACTTTACAGACGACAAGGTATTGCCAGTGGAAATTATAAATAAAGCAGTCTCACCTTACAGGGGTCATGACACTGGCACAAGAGGTCTCACCTTACACGGGTCATGACACTGGCACAAAGAGGTCTCACCTTACAGGGGTCATGACACTGGCACAAAGAGGTCTCACCTCACAGGGGTCATGACACTGGCACAAAGAGGTCTCACCTTACAGGGGTCATGACACTGGCACAAAGAGGTCTCACCTTACAGGGGTCATGACACTGGCACAAAGCGGTCTCACCTTACAGGGGTCATGACACTGGCACAAAGCGGTCTCACCTTACACGGGTCATGACACTGGCACAAAGAGGTCTCACCTCACAGGGGTCATGACACTGGCACAAAGAGGTCTCATCTCACAGGGGTCATGACACTGGCAGACAAAGTTGCAATAAAGAGGTATCACCTTACAGGGGCCATGACACTGGCACAAAGAGGTCTCACCTTACAGGGGTCATGACACTGGCAGACAACGTACTGCCAGTGGAAATGATAAATAAAGAGGTCTCACCTTACAGGGGTCATGACACTGGCACAAAGAGGTCTCACCTCACAGGAATCATGACACTGGCAGACAAAGTTGCAATAAAGAGGTATCACCTTACAGGGGTCATGACACTGGCACAAAGAGGTCTCACCTTACAGGGGTCATGACACTGGCAGACAACGTACTGCCAGTGGAAATGATAAATAAAGAGGTCTCGCCTTACAGGGGTCATGACACTGGCACAAAGAGGTCTCACCTCACAGGGGTCATGACACTGGCAGACAAAGTTGCAATAAAGAGGTCTCACCTTACAGGGGTCATGACACTGGCAGACAAAGTTGCAATAAAGAGGTCTCGCCTTACAGGGGTCATGACACTGGCACAAAGAGGTCTCACCTTACAGGGGTCATGACACTGGCACAAAGAGGTCTCACCTTACAGGGGTCATGACACTGGCACAAAGAGGTCTCACCTTACAGGGGTCAAAACACTGGCAGACAAAGTTGCCCTCCACGTCTGTCTGGTAGCCATAGGGACAGGTCAGGTTGCACGTGTTTCGGAAATGAGGCCATAACTCCGAGGCCTTGACCCCGTAACTCCGCATGTAGCTGGAAGCCCTGGTCATCACTGCACTGACCTGCAACACAGAGTGTGACGGGTTAACGGGAAAGCGTATGGACAGCAGCATGTGCTACTCCATGGCGCTGCGCCACAGCAGGCTGTTCAACATGGCACTATACGATAGCAGGCTGTGCAACATGGCACTGCATCACAACAGGCTGTACAACATGGCCGCACATGCAACAGCATGGCACTACATCACAGCAGGCTGTACAACATGCTACTACATCATAGTAGGCTGTACAACATGGTACTACATCACAGCAGGCTGTTCAACATGGTACTACATCATAGCAGGCTGTGCAACATGGCACTGCATCACAGCAGGCTGTACAACATGGCATTGCATCACAGGAGGCTGTAGAACATGGCACAGCATCACAGCAGGCTGTTCAACATGACACTGCATCACAGCATGCTGTAAAACATGGCACTACATCCCAGCAGGCTGTACAACATGGCACTACATCACACCAAGATGTATAACATGGCACTACATCACAGCAGGCTGTACAACATAGCACCACGTGCTAGGGCATGGCACTACATCGCAGCAAGCTGTACAACATGGCACGACATCACAGCAGGCTGTACAACATGGCATTGCATCACGGCAGGCTGTACAACATAGCACCACATGCTACGGCATGGCACTACATCACAGCAGGCTGTACAACATGGCCCTACATCACAGCAGGCTGTACAACATGGCACGACATCACAGCAGGCTGTGTAACATGACACGACATCACACAACAGGCTGTACAACATGGCACTACATCGCAGCAGGCTGTACAACATGGCACATCACAGCAGGCTGTACAACATGGCATTGCATCACGGCAGGCTGTACAACATAGCACCACATGCTACGGCATGGCACTACATCACAGCAGGCTGTACAACATGGAACTACATCACAGCAGGCTGTACAACATGGCACGACATCACAGCAGGCTGTGTAACATGACACGACATCACAACAGGTTGTACAACATGGCACTACATCACAGCACAGGCTGTGCAACATGGCATTGCATCACAGCAGGCTGTGCAACATGGCATTGCATTTACAGCAGGCTGTGCATCATGGCACTGCATCACAGCAGGCTGTGCAACATGGCACTGCATCACAGCAGGCTGTGCAACATGGCATTGCATCACAGCAGGCTGTGCAACATGGCACTGCATCACAGCAGGCTGTGCAACATGGCATTGCTTCACAGCAGGCTGTGCAACATGGCATTGCATCACAGCAGCCTGTGTAACAAGGCACTACAACACAGCAGGCTGTGCAAATGGCACTGCATTACAACAGGCTGTGCGACATGGCATTGTATCACAGCAGGCTGTACAGCATGGCACTACATCACAGCAGGCTGTGCAACATGGCACTACATCACAGCAGGTTGTGCAACATGGCATTAATAACAGCAGGCTGTGCAACATGGCACTACATCGCAGCTGGCTGTGCGACATGGGACTACATCACAGCTGGCTGTACAATATGGCACTGCATCACAGCA